>JBBPMO010000519.1:0-22582 GCA_038090315.1 Xanthoconium stramineum | reverse complement strand
GGGAGAACGACGTGGACAATACTCCTGCGACCGACTGTATGTCAGATACGTTCCATGATGTGGGGTATATGCTAGATATAATAGTGAGAGATGAGGATTTTATTTATTTATTTCACGGATGCGTACTGGGGTAGGGGGGCGGTGGAACTTGGAGGTACATCCGGATCTGGACCGTCGCTGGACAGGCAATTAGATGGTGGATGCGATGGAATCATTTCTCATGTCTTACTACACTTGATTTGTGTACCGGTGGTATTCGTATCCCGAACCTGAACGCTGTTGGAGGTGTGGTTGATGGTGCTCCCTGAATGAACAATGTCAGGAAGGAAGTAGACGTGAGATAGAGGAATTACTCACGTCGTCGGAGCCGGTGACCGCATGTTCAGATAGTGAGCATGGCTTCGTGGCACTTGGATAGCGGTCACAACGCGTAACGGTAGGCAGCAGAAGGCTCACGGCTAACTTGAATGTTCTCGTAGAAAGCCATGTCGTCAGGAGGGTGTGAGGGGCGAGATAATCGAGATTGGACGTTCATGATGGGTAAAGATTGAGTAGGACAGTAGTAGTGAGTTTGCGGGTGAAGACCTGCCCACCGGAAGTGCGAGAATGCTCCATGCTTTTATACTTAAGTACTGTACACTCGTCGGAGTAGATGCAGCCATCGCATAGCAAAGTGTCAGTGTATTGTTCATCTATAATTGAAATTGTTGCGTGGTCACACAGGCTCAATTAGGCCGGGGCTGTACGTGTGGGCCTTGGATTCGCCCGTTTCAAGTGGTGTCCCGAGTCCGAAATACGTAAGTATGTCTGATTGAACTTCCTCTCATCCCGGTTGTGTGGTGTGCACTTTCCATTTCCGCGTGGTGCAAACCGATCGGGTCTAGGGCATTTCAATTAGAGGTATCCGAACTAATGGGTCAACATGCCCATTTCGGATCTTTAGGCCTTTGTCGGTGAGATACCCCGTTTCCAATCCGTCGGTTCCCATCCTTTGATTCCCTAATGCCTTATCGGTAAGAGACATTCAACTCCAGTTCCAATCTTTTGGTTCCTCGATGCGTTCAGCTCCAGTTCCAGTCTTTCGGTTCTTTCAGACCTTCAGCCCCAGTTCCAATCTCTTGGTTCCTCAAGGCCTTATCTGTAAGAGGCTTTCGGCTCCAGTCCCAATTCTTTGGTTCTTTGAGGCATTCAGCTCCAGTTCCAATCTTTTGGTTCCTCAAGGCCTTATCGGTAAGAGGCCTTCAGCTCCGGTTCCAATCCTTTGGTTCCTTACCAGTTTGGAAAGAGTGATGAGTCAGCGTGCTGTGCAGTTCGACATGGCCCGTGGCACTCGTGGCACCACGCCCTCTCACACTGCATTGCATCGTCAGCATTTCAGCATTATAGTAATGTTCCATAGCAATCTCGCGATCTTTTCCTCGCTTGACTACAACCGGTTCATCGCGTCCTTGTTGCACTTGCTCATTTTGACCAATCATTGGGTTGGTTTGGATGGGTTAATGCATACGGCGAAGGACATATCAGATACGTCAATCATCATCAACCGTCAAGTTGTGCTAATTTATCGAAACACTTCCTTTCGACCTCGACTTCGCTCCATGGTACTTTCATCCTCCACCTTTGTGCTTTTTGAAACGTCTCATTGACCTCTCCCTCAACCCGCATACATATCTTTTGTTTGCTGTTCTGATCTCCTCTCTGCAATGGTTCTGTCGTGCGCTGTCCTTTCTTTCTGTAGAGTCCTACTCTCTACCCGCGGCCCATGTTGCAGCCGTTCTCCTGTCGACTCGTACGTCAATGCGTCTCGGTCAACTTCGTATGTACAACGTCTAGACAGATAATACTGCAGACAAAAGATCAATCTGTGCCCTATGTTACGTCGCTCGCCGATATCTGATGACATCCAACGAAAGGCCTACACCGTAAGTAAAACATTGCAAGGTGATATCGGAGTCTGGATGCATTACTGCACCCCCTAACACATCGCGAGCACCCCGTACAGTGTGCGCTGCGCGCATGACACAAGGTAATACCATTGACCTTATCGGACACATTGTTACTAAAGCCGTACAACCTCAGTTATGAACTTATGAGTAGGACACCTCCGAGTCATGGAACGACCACCTCGCACCAGATTTAAGGGGAATCGCATTGGTGGAGCAGTAACCGCCCTCTTGTAGTGCTTACTGATGTTACTCGCGGTTCTTCAATCTTCACTGAATGAGAATCAACTCTGTACACTGGGAGATGGACGAGTTAAGACTGCACGATCGATGTATCGTTCCGACGCTCCACTCGGGCCGAAGTGTGCTCTCAGGCTTCCACTCCGGTCGGAAAGCGCTGCGCTGCAAACTTGCGGAACGGCCGAGGCGCCCGTTTAGTATCAAGTTACCGAGACGTAGTCTCATTCGCTCTTCTACTGGCAGTTGCACGACAAAACCGTCGAGATATCCCACGACTTTCAACACCTTGGGCTTCTCCTGCCACAAACAGGCCACATATGACCCTTTCACCTTGAGAATTTATCAAACAGCATCACCGCCCGTGGCAGGTGATGGTGGGCGTCTGCCACCTGGGCCGCTCATAATGTCGGCCGAGGATCAAACAACCTTGCCGATTGGTTGTGAAGGTTCCCTACGATCCCACGGTTTCGTTATCTTTGCGCGCCACATGATGCAGAATGTGCACGCTGAAGACACGAGGACTATGAGGGCAGGGTCCGAGTGCGTTCACTGCGGAGATATGGCATGCCTGGCTTGTGATGGTGCCGGGCTGAGGCCACTTCCTGTGTTAAATAGTTCGAAAATGGATTCAGGGCCAGGGACAGAGTGATGTGGTGTGAACGGCACTCAGCAAGGTCATGACATCGTGGCATAGTATGGCAGTAGTACAATTACATGGCCTGTGGCCACCAGCAGCCTTCCCTGCATCTCCGCCCAGTAGCCACCGCATCAGAATGGTAGTGGTGTCGACTCCTTTCCGCCTCGCCCTAGGACGGATCGGTGTACCCGTAGTGGTTGATCGCGCCAGGCTGGTCCCTATTCTACGGGTATCCTGCCACTGGCCCCAGTAGCCGGACTCGGCCCTTCGAGGGGGCTCCTCAACTTGGTCTGCAGGATCCATTGCTGCGTCAAAGTTGACGGTGAGTGCCCTTTCGAATTCACCTCACTGATCGACCTCTGCGAATCCAGCTCACATCCAGCTCACATCGTCATTGCACGCGTGCACTGCCACCCCCACGTTCATTGATCGTAATCGAGCTCGATCGATCGATCGACGTGCTCTCTATGCCCTATGTGCTATCAGTGTCACTGTCAAGCATCCCAGACAGATTGTGTCACCGATTCAAGTTTCGATCTGGTCCAAGAAGCCCCGCCACTTGTACATGCGCTATCTTGCGACCGTCATCGTAGACTTCCCAACTATGCCTACCAATATATCTGTCATTGTTCAGATGCCGCCATGTGTATCCGTAATATTCTCTTTCATTGAGACAACCTGACTATCGTGTTAAACGAGTCGTGGTGAGATACAAGAAGGTCCGACAGATTCAACTGTCGTTCACACCGCGCTGTGATATCATAACTTTGTGGCAAGTGTATAATAAACGGAACACAACTGTAACTGCATCAGAAATAGACAATGTCTCTTACTGCGCGACAACCAGACCAATTGTTACATACGAGACGATGGAGAAACATGGATGACGACAATGGAGAAACCTCATTAATCTGCATAACGAACCTCGTTTCCTTCTCCTTTTAATGCCCGGCGTGCATCAATCACCTTGCGCTCTGTACCATAGACAATCGTAGCCCCCACTCCCCTACATCCCTCGCTCTTCTCCGCATGTTTGTCATATACGTCGCTTCGTGGAAACACCTTGGGACAGCTTCGGCATTGAAATGTTTCTCCAAGGTGGACAGACACGACGTGGCGTTTGATCGAGTCCTTGAGCATCACTTGGTCAGTGGTGCACCCGTCCCAGAGGCAATTGGTCCTGCCGTTCTCCGCGTGCATCTGTGTGTGCCACTTGCGAATGTGAGCGCCGACGTGGGATCTGGAGCCAACGATCCACATCCCACAGGGGTTGCTGTATTTTGCCCATTGGCATTCGTGGACACTGATCATCCCACTCCCCTGAACAGCGCCCATGTAGAGGTCATCCTTATCGATCCACGTCCCTTCGATCTCGATAGCACATGCACGTTGGTGACGTCGGCGGCCAGAAACTTTCTTCTCTGGGGGGCAATAAACCACGACCGGAAGCCGTTCCTCGTGACGGGCAAAGTTTCTGATAGAGCGTGGCGATGATGGCGGCATGGCGTTGCTTGTAGAGAACACGGTGTGGCCCGTCTGATGTGCAAAGAAGGACTGACAACTGGGAGACAACGCAGGGAAGCTGACATCGGTACCGAGGTTCGATGCGTGGTAGGGACTCGTTAGGTAGGTAGGGAAACTCGGACTCGAATGCGGTATTGGTGCTATTGCTAGTGCACTGCCCGGAGCGAATGACCCTGTGAATCAATTGAAGTTGAGTGATGCCATTTTTACTACATTAGCGCAAGCATGGGAATAACATACCATCCGGGGTAGCACCAGGGCCTGTCACGATCATAGACGGAAATTGAGTTTCCGAAATCGCATGCGACTCAGAAAACCTTGACCATTGTTTATCCAGTGGACTCGGACTGGATGCTTGCATCAGCGATCACTTGTAATTTATGAGAAGGTAAATGAGCCACCTTGGGTCTTGACCTGAAGCGGGGTCAGACGCCCTCGGAGGGCTACGCCATACGTCAGCAATGAACAAAACACCACGCTTGTCACTCACGCATGTCCACCTTGGGCAGCATAAGCATGGAGCGAAGGAGCACTGCTTGAGCCAAATATCAAGTGGCTCTGCTGCCAGCCATTCAGAAGTGGCCTGGTATTCGAGGTATGTGATGATTGGATGTGGGTGGCGCATCGAGACGTTGTCTCAGGGGGAGAGCACAAGTTGTCATCAGGCATGAGGAGAGGGATAGCACTAAGTGCTGTGAAGTAGGTGGATTCCATGCGTTGACCTGGATGAACATCTCTTTCCACCTTGGGGATTTATAGGGCGAGGTCATGGTCAGTAATCGTCCTCCACTGTGTGGGTGGATATCCGTCAATCTGTTCCGCATCGAACCTTCGCGGAGTTTAAATATATTTCGCACGATTTCCTGAGTGTCTTCTGCAATTTTCTCTCACCCGCTCTCCTCACCGGCACCCACGTAACACTGTATTTGTTGACTTATTCAGCCTCGCCGGATGGCCATGGTGGACACTCAAGTACTTCCTCTGTGTCAGATGCCCCAGGGCTCAACCCAACCTGCAACGCTCTCCCGATGATCACCGCTTCCCACTTTGAGTCTGCCGTTGCCGCCAGTGGCCAGGATGTGTCATCGTCGACAAGTTCCCCAGCTTTCGGCACATTGGCTCAAGTGGGCGTTTCTTTTGGCTCGATTTGTATCATCTGAACATCTGCTCGGCCAGACGGTCGAACGCCGATGCCGTCTCCAGCAGGTACCAGTTTGTTTTCGAGCGACCCCGCTATTCCTGCCCCGGCATATAGCCGCGTCGAATCGCCTTTTCATTTGTCGCTGCCCCACAACATTGAACTCGGTGGGCACTCGTCGGTGCGCGCAACTTTCCTGTCGACGTGTTGCCAAGGTGAGGGTCGCTAAGTGAGACAACTCTGGGACAGTCGAGCTGATGATGAGATGTCCAGGTACGCAAGCATCCGAGCGCGACCTTCCTGTCCCTCCGCTCCATTCTCAAATTTCTGGATGAAACCGTGCGATGCTCTCTTGCGTGTTGCATGCGTAAGCTGATACACTCGCAAGAATCCGATTGACTGTCCGAGCATGGGGTCCGCCGTGTCTGTGCGGACGCTCAAGGACCTCTCTGCACCCGACGAGGTTTGGGTGGTGTTCAAGTCGCATCATGATGTACATAATGACTTCGTGACAATCCGCAGTCGTCGCCACTAAGCACTAGTCACACGCTGTCATCACCACCTGTGCCTTGTCGGCCCTTGTCTTCGGTCGTTCATCGTGCATGCCCCCGTCCTTCTCCATTTTGACCGGATGTTGGACGTATCGATCCAAACCTGCCCGCTGGTCCCTATCGCGCCGTTATTCTGAGCCCAGTAGCTTCAACATCGAGACTTTGAGGTTCATGAACGTTTTGTTCTCTGGCTGGGTCCCATTTTTTGCGGCGCTCACTGACCAACTTGTGAGCTCTTCTGGACTTGTAAATTCTTGAAAGCCTTTGTGGGATCGTCGTTATACTGCCACTCCACCAATTACGATCGGTGAGGAGTATGTACTCTCTTCTGTGCTGCGAATGCGACAAAGCAGACGACACTAAACCTATCTGGATCTGACCTTGTCATGCCCAGCAAGCTAGTTCTGTGTGAAAGGCAGAAGATCGCACCTCATTTTGTTGGACTGTATGATGTCCCATTATGAGTTGACTGCGTGATCTTCTCGAGTCCGGTACTCAGTAGTGTACTGAAAGAGAGAGACATAGGGCACAGGGGTGTGTGTGCAAATAGCTGCGGCTGTTGAGTCGACATTGACAACTTTCAAGGTGATCGAACGATCGAGCTTTGATTGCGATGGATTGATCTTAGAGTTGAATGAAGAAAATGATTATGATAGAGTGGGGGAATAGGACCACAACAGAATCATTGTACTCACTGGCGCGTCAATACGATTACCCTGCGCTCCGTACCGCACGCAAGTGCAGCTGTGTCTTTTTGTGTCTTCGTCAATCCATATCCCTTCCGTACAACGAGAACGCTGACAGCGCCGCTGGCCTGACCTTGTCTTTGGTCGTGGCAAAACGGTAATCGACAGAGTTTGTGACGCCATTGATAAAGACTAAAAAGGATGGTCGCCCCAAGACATCACTAGTAAGGTGTGTGAGATGGTCAAGCTGATGGTATTGATATCCACAGGGAAGAATGACTTGAGTACATCAAGCCAACAAGGGCCTGCCGGATTTGAGATATGAGTCACAACACGTTTGATCGGCGCAGTCGTATTCCATACACTCTGACATAAAAAACGTGAAGTGGAGAGAAAGACACCGCGATATCACCGCTCGGAACCTGGTTCGGCTATCTAAGTAAACTGTGACACAACTGGGCGGTGGAATGAAATCGCTGGTGCTATGGAGTTCGGGTAGTATTACCGACCGCCACGTACGTGAACGAGGACACTTGACGTGCATGTACTTTGGTCATGGTCGTAAGGCGGTCGAGGTGCGGCCCTGCAGCCATCTTCGGAAACAAAGTTATCCGAGCTCATGCTCGAAAAATTATCAGCATTTTTTCTGTTCGAAATTTGAGGAGCACGTGCTGATACACTCAGCCTAGTTTTCTTTCAGCGTGTCGTCAGATTGAATGAGCATAAGTTGAATGGCTGATGACTGAGTGGTGAATAGTTAAGTAGGCATAAGTCTACAGCTTTGTAGCAAGTAGCAACGAATCTAAGAGTAAGACTTGGAGTACGGTCCTGAGTCTAGTAGTAATACACATTGCGACAGGCTAAGAAAAAATATAGTGGCCGAGAACAATCTGTGAAATTAAGTCATCATTGTGCACTGGTATACCGCACCCTTCCTCCACTTTCCAGAGCAGCGCGAGCCTTGATCTCCCGTGCATCAGCAGAGTATGAGATCAGCGCCCCCGAGGCTTTGCAAGCAGCAGAATTAGATTTCGCTGCATGCCGCCCGTACGCATCGCTCCGAACAAGTTCTTTCCCGCACCCCTGACACTTCCAGACCTCGTCGAGGTGAATTGCGACTATATGCCGCGGAATCGACTCTTTCTGCATCGCCTTCCCGCAACCAGACCAATGGCAGTCTGCTTGCGATTTGCCTCCTCCAAGCGACCCTCCATGCCACTGTTGGATGTGTACGCTAATGCTCGACTTGTCACCTGTGATCCATAGGCCACACGGGGAGTGGCCTTCGTCCCAGCGACACTGGTGGACGATGAGCTTCGCATCGGGTTCCAACAGAGCTTTTTGAAGTTCATCTTTGTCAACCCATAAGCTGCAATGCTCGATCGCACAAGCAGCACGTCTGCGATGAGATGAACTAGCAGGATTGCGGTTTGGTGAGGGATAGAAAATGAGATGGGGACGATGACCTGTTTCAAGGGGCTGGGATGGCACGGGGTGTGTACTGAAGCCAAGTGACGTTGGAACGAACGATTGATATCGAGGAGAGTGGTGTGGCATAGGCATAGATAGTTCTGAGTGTCCGTAATGAGAATGTGTCGCGAGCGAGGCACCTGCTGGATCAAGAGATTGGTGAAGAGTGCCGCTCTCCTGGTCAACAAGAGGAAGTAGATGCTGTCCGTCCGGTGAATTCGGCCACAAGGTCCTCATGAAATCAATTGTCGTGTGACTATCCCATTGGGTAATATCTTGGCCAGGGTTATAGCCAGAGTAAGAAGTCGAAGCCGTATAGTCATCTTCGTTCACAGTGGTAGGGGAGAACGGCGTGGACAATACTTCTGCGACCGACTGTACGTCAGATACGTTCCATGGTGTGAGATTGTGGGGCACTTGTGTACTATATATAAAAGTGAGATACGAGTGAAGATTACACTTATTTCACGGATGCGTACTAGGGTCGGGGAGCGATGGAACTTGGAGGCACGTCCGGGTCGTGACTGGAGAGACAATTAGATTGGTGAACGTGATTGAGTGACTTAGATGCCTTACTACTCTTGACCCGTGTGCCAGTGGTATCGATGTTCCGGAACTGAACATCGTTGAAGGCATGGTTGATGGTGCTCCCTGGTTGGGCGACATTTCTGTGGCACTTGCATAGCGGTCACAACGTGTAACGGTAGACAGCAGAAGGCTCACGTCTGAAGTTCTCGTGGAGAGTCATATCCTCAGGAGGGTATGATAGGTAGGGCAGTCGGGATTGAGTGTTTAGGATTGGTAGAGATTGGGCAACGCAGTAGTGGTGAGTCTGCATATGGAGACCTGTCCATCAGAAGTGTAGGAATGCTGCATACTTTTATATGCGAACTAATGGGTCAGCATGCCCATCTCGGATCTTTCGTCTTCCAACAACTTCCCATGCACGACCTGATCGAATCTAGGGCATTTCAATTAGTGGTATCCGAACTAATGGGTCAGCATGGCCATTTCGGATCTTTAGTCTTCCAACAACTTCTCATGCGTGACCTGATCGAATTTGGGGCATTTCAATTAGTGGTATCCGAACTGATGGGTCAGCATGCCCGTTTCGGATCTTTAGTCTTCGAGGTCTGCGGCGCCACCTCTCCCAACCCTCACTCTTGAAGCTCTAACATTCTAGGTTCAAGAATATGTACTTTTTTGCATCCCTTTGATCAAGCACTTGCCTTTTGGGTAAAGCAGTGACAAGAGGCGGAGCAGGGTTGGGAGGGGGCACCGAGGGGATTGGCCTACAGTATCAATGGTCAAATTTGAGGAGAGAATCAATGCTATTGCACAAGATACTACTGCAGAGAATAACTACATATGGTTGACATGACATGGTTGGGTGTGAGAGGCGAGCACTCAAGTTCGAAACAACATGGAGGTCCACAGGAGCTGCAAATCAAACAGTCAGGCTCGAAATGACACAGCGGAAGCACAGAGCAAGCACTCAGGCTGGAAGTGACACGGTGAGGGCGAAGGGGAGGCAGTACGGGCTTGAAATAACACAGCGGGATGCAAATCAAGCACTCGGGCTTGAAAAGAATACGGTTGGGATGGGACGTGAACAGTCGGGTTCGAAAGGGTGAGTGGCAAAGGGCCCGTGTCTAAAACAACACGGTGGGGCCGCAAATCGAGCGCTCAGCCTCAAAACGACATGATGGGGACGGTGTGTCAATAATGGAACAGGAACATTTGGAATGACTGGGATGAGAAGAGCCTCTCGTCGTTTAACCTGCTCTGTTGTAATGGAAGCGGTGGGTAAAAGGGGGTACCACACAGAAGCTCTTCGTTCGCAAGGCTCGAAGCTAGCACCGGACGATACGCAGTTGCGACCAGCTCGAAAAGGTCATGAACATCACACGTTGGGAATACGCTCGCAAGGTTTGATTCTTCTGAAGAGAGAGGGGCCCTAGGGCTGCTGCAAATCTGCACCATAGAAATGTATATGGAGGCCCAAGAGGGTGGGTTGCAATCAGAGAAAATTGCCTTTCAATCTCCGCAAAAGCCGATGGTATCAGTGACCACTTGACCTAGGATGGTTGCCATTAGAAAACACCTCTAGTCCCGGTCGCACTGTCATTCCTTCTGTTCGTGTGGTACATCTCTTTCGAAAAATCTTTCATTCAATAATGCCTGCCTGTAACGGTTCTTGAAGCCGTACAGAGCCTGAGTCGAGGTGTCGCGGGTTACCTGACGAGAGAGTGAGGAACGCGGATGGGATCCGACGTAGCCGAGAGAGAAGGGTTGAGCAAGGTTGAGAGGTCGTGGAGTCGTGGAGTCCCGGTGAGCAACGGTTCGTGAGCGATGAGAGAAAGAGTCTGCGGATGGATGCGACTGAGTGGAAGTCTGGGATGAGCACGACTGGGCCGGGAGTCTGCGGGTGGACGCGACTAAATAGATGGTTGTCGGCAATGAGCGCGACTGGTTACACGAGTCAGCAACGAATGCGACAGGATGTACGAGTTAGCAGCGAGTGCGATGATAATGACGATGATTGCAAAAAGTTAAGCTAAGAGGTGCCAGTGATGTTGTGCTACTCAGTCCCTGCTGATTCTACGACGGCGGCCGATGTATTCATCACTACAGTACTGTTCTAGTATCGTATCCATTCGTTACACTGCCTCTTTGTGCCATTTGTGGATATGAGCGCCGTACAGTGTCTGGGATGCACTCTGTCGCACGACGTGCCCTAGAAACGATACCATCCTTCTCCGATAATAAGCGACCTCCAAATGATAACGATCCTAAAATCTGTTGTGTGAACTTGGAAGACGATGCTGACAGCTCGCTTTTTTCTCTCTCATTGTAGGTGGAGTCAATTAATGATGATAAGCATGAGTAAAATGTTAATTGAGTGGCGAGTGGTGAATTGGTAGATATATACACATTTATCTATAGCAACGGACTTCAGGGCTAGCAGGCTGGGTGGACCTAGTATACATTATGATAAGCGAGGAAAGATCATAGCGCGCGTGTAATCAAGTGATAACCATGGGCGGTCTTCCTCCATTTTCCAGCCTGAGAGCAGCACGAGCGTCAATCTCCTGTGCGCCAGCGGAGTAGGAGATCACAGCCCCCGAAGTTCGGCAAGCAGCAGAACTAGATTTCTCTGCATGCCGCCGGTAGGCATCGTTTCGAACGAGCTCTTTCCCGCACCCTTGGCATTCCCACACCTCCTCGAGATGTTTCGTGACAATATGTCTTGAAATCGACTCTTTCAGCATTGTCCGGCCGCAACCAAACCAGCGGCAATCGGCCTGTGATTTGTCCCCTCCAGGAATCCCTCCGTGCCATCTTTGGATATGGACGTTGATGCTCGACTTGTCACCTGTGACCCAGAGACCACACGGTGACTGGCCTTCATGCCAGCGACACTGATGGACAATGAGCTTCCCGTTTGGTTTCGACAGAGCCTTGCAGAGTTCCTCTTCATCGACACATAACCCGTTGTACTCGATTGCACGAGAAGCACGTCTGCGGTGAGACGGACCAGTGGAATGTCGGCGTGTTGCACGATAGAAAACGAGAGGGAAGCGAGGACCTATTTCAGGGAACCCAGATGATGCAAGGTATGGATCGACGTCAAGTGGGGTACAGCGAACGATTGGTGTGGAAGAAAGTGGTATGGTACAGATGGTTCTGCGTATGCGTGGTAAGAGTGTGTCGCATGTGGGGTATGCAAGTGGGGTGAGAGGGGGCTTGATTGGTCGAAGAAGTGAGGGATGCCCCTCTCCTGCAAGAGAAGAGGGTGTACAGGATAGTTTGGTGTGACCGACCACGGAGTCCCAGGTTGTCTAAATGTTGTGTGAGTATCCCGACGAGTAACATTCTGGGCCAGGTCATGGCCAGAATAAGGAACGGAGGTCGTAGTATGTCCCACTGCAGACGAGGACTGGGTGGTCCATGGGGTGGACAGTACGTTCGCAATTGGTTGTACACCAGAAGGGTCCCATAACCCGGGATTGTGAATCGTCGTGCTAAATCAGAGTGAGACATGCAGGCTGTATTCCGTTCACAAGTACTTACTTGGCTGTGTGAGCCGAGAGTATACCTATATCATGACTAAGGAGATGACGAAATTGGCGAACATAATTGAATAGGATGGCGTACTATAGTTGATTTGCATACCAGGAGGATTGAGCACCTGAAAATGGGAGAGCATCTTCCGTAATAGAATGCTGTCCGACGGATAGTTGATGATTTTCCCTGATTGGAGAATGGCATATAGTGAGGCTACGAAGATGACATGGACGGAGGGGGCACCCACGTCACTAGTGTCGGCGTCCCCAGGCTCAAATGGCCACAATAACCTTGTAGTGCTTTCATAGTGGTCATGACGTGCAACGTGAGGGAGCAGCAAACGTACTTGTGGAGTCTTCGTCGACACAGTTTAGAAGAGGTGAGGTTAACGGAAAGTCGATTCGGGGAGGGATGGACATTAGGTGGCAAGAAAAAATCGACGGGCATGTCGCCAATGTGAGAATAGCACTTTTATAGATCCTTTTTTTCGTAGAGGAATCATCGGATCGTCTTCGAGAGACTGTTGTCTAGTAGTAGGTGTGCGGCGGTGCCAGTCGCGGTCCCCCAGTCGCGGTCACGGTATCAATACCATTGAAGCGGAGCACTCTATCCATATGGGGAAGCGATTAAATGAGAGGTGCCACACTCAGGATGACGCGGAATGTACATAAATTCCTTTACCATGGATGTATGTAGTAATTCCCACCGAAGTTAGGCACCCGACGACTGCGCACGATCCGCGATCTGTCCGTTTAAGTATATGTGTGGTGGGGCCAGCACAAAAACGGTGTGTTGGTGGATTATGTAAACCATCGATACGTCGTGGGTGGGTCAATCCCCGGTTAGTCTTCAAGGGCTCGCCGGTCACGCCGCACTCACTCCCTGTCTCATCCTCATTGGAATTATTGCCATTCTCACGCTCGCTGTCTGTTTTCAACGTGTCTGCCGTGCTTCTACTTTCGCCAGGTCTCTTTCCGCCTTCCATGCTGCAAGCGCTTCCTGGTGCGCATGTCTTCGTGCCTTGTTTTTCTCGACACGCGATGCTTCTGCCTGTTTCCACACTGTGAACGCCCCTGTCCTCTCGTCTCTCACTTTCTGGCGTTTGCAACGATCTGCCTATCGTTCTCAACAACGCGCTGGTAGAAGTCATCACCTGTCAGGTATCTCAATAATCTGTCACCCATTGGCTTCGCTTTTTTCGTCTTTCCATCCTACTCCTTTTTTTTTGTGCCGCCAGCTGACCCTTCACTCTATTGCAGTACAATGACTTGAGTACCATGGCTGACTGCATTTGGAACAGGCTGGCTTCCATGGGGTCCTCACGAACGTAAGATCGATGGAGTACATTCCTTCACTTCGTTTTCAGGATCTTTTTCCAAAAGCTCATGGTGCATGTCGTTAGAAAACACCTCTGGTCCCCATTGCATCGTTGTTCCTTTTGTTCATGGCACGTCCCTTTCGAAAAGGCTTTCATTCAATTGTACTCGCCTCTCTGTGCCATCTGCGGACCTGAGCACCGATATGGGTCTTGGAGCCCACGATCCACATCCGCCGTGCCATGCATCATAGGATAAGCGGAGGTCCGACCGGAACAATTAGTAGGAACGATCCGGGCAGGGATCGCTGGACTTGGCGAATCGACGGTCATGGATACTGATGGCTCACTGTCCAGCGCTGAAGTAGACATCTTCTTTGTCGATCTAACTTCCCTCCCACAGGCGACTTCTTTATTGATATATGAGGATTCGGGATTGCTGCTCGTCATAGTGGTGGACGGAAGCCGAGTTCAATGCGTCACAGTGTTGGGATACACCCCGTCGCACGACATGCTCTAGAAATGAGGCCATCTTTCTCCGACAATCATTGCTGACGACCTCTAAATGATAACGATCCTAGTTTAGTTCTGTGAACTTGAGAGACGACGCTGACGGCTCGCTCTTTTCCCCTACGTCGTGGGCGGGGTCAATTGATGAAGGGGCAAAATGTGGATTGAGTGATGAGCCGGTAAATATGTACACGTTTATCTGTAGCAACGGAGCACAGAGCTAGCAAGCTGAATAGACCTAGTATACATTATGATAAGCGAGCAAAAATCACAGCGAGCGTGTAATCAAACGATAATCATGTACTAGCGTACCGCAGCCTTCCTCCACTTTCCAGAACAGCGCGAGCGTCAACCTCCCGTGCATTGGCAGAGTAGGAGATCACAGCCCCCGAAGTTTGACAACCAGGGGAACCAGATTTTGCCGCATGCCGCCCGTAGGCATCATTCCGAACAAGCTCTTTCCCGCATCCCTGGCACTCCCACACCTCATCGAGGTGAATTGCAACAATGTGCCTTGGAATCGACTCCTTCAGCATCACCTTACCACAGCCAGACCACCGGCAGTCAGCTTGTGATTTGTCCCCTCCAGGAGTCCCTCCGTGCCATCTTTGGATATGGACGTTGATGCTCGATTTGTCACCTGTGACCCAGAGACCACACGGCGAGACGTTTTCCTCCCAACGACATTGGTGGACAATGAGTTTTCCATCGTGTTTAGACAGAGCTGTGCGAAGTTCTTCTTCATCGATCCATAACCCGTTGTACTCGAGCGAACGAGAAGCACGTCTACGGCGAGGTGGACCAGTGGAATGTCGGCGTGGTGCACGATGGAAAATGAGATGGGAACGGGAACCTGTTTCCGGGAACCCGGATGGCGCAAGGTAGTGACTGATGTCAAGTGAGGTTGGAACAGACAGTTGATATGGATGATAACGATATGGTATGGATGGTTCTGCGTATGGGTAATGAGAAAGTGTCGCATGCGAAGTATACAGGTGGGGAGAGAGGAGACTTGATTGGCCGAGAAAGGGAAGGATGCCACTCTCTTGCTGGACAAGAGGGAGCGCAGGATGGTTTGACGAAGCCGACCACGAAGTCCTAGATGGTTCAAATGGCGAGTGGGTATCCTGTCGGGTGATGTCCTGGCCACGGCCAGCGTAAGAAATGGTGGTCATAGAGTCACCATGTTCCGTTGCAGGCAAGGAAAGTACGTTTGCAACCGGTTGTATGCCAGACGGGTCAGATAGTAGCCCTGGATCGTGGTTGTGGAGGATTTGTATGCTGAAACATAGTGAGTCAGGCAGGCTATCTTTCGTTGATGGGTGCGTACTTGGCTGCATGAGGCAAGGGTACACCAAGATTGTGACTAGAGAGATGATGAGACCGGAGAATATGGCCCAATGAGATGGCTCACTATAGTTGATTTGTGTACCAAGGGGATTGAGCATCTGGAAATAAGGGGACACCATCTGAGATTGAACGTTGTCTGACATATAGCTGATGGTTCTCCCTAGTTGAAGATCGGGACATATTGAGGATGAAATGGAGGGCGGAATCACTCACGATGCTGTGGTTGGTATGTACAGGTTCAAATGGTGGTCGAATTGTTGTAGTACTTTGATTGCGGTCATGATATGTGACATGAGATAACGGTGGACTCACATCTGGGGTCCTCATCGAGAACGACATCATCACGAGTAGATGGGGCAGACGGGAGTCGAAGCTGAGGAGGAGTAGACATCAAGTACGATGACAATCAGTCTACCTGTGAGGAGGAAGGTGGCTTGGGAGCTGCGACTGACTAGGAGACAGAAGAATGGGAGACTTTATATCCTTGAGTGTTTCGCGTCTTGCCTGCATGACTGCCTTTTGGGCCGGGGTTAGGTTCGAGGTGATCATGCGCGCATGCAGGAAGGACCCACAGCAAGACGTGGAGAATTACATTGTACTTGGCCTGCCTTTTTTAACTCCGCGATACTCGAAAATCCAAAAAATCGTACCGTGTGTTCGGTTTCGGTAGTCCCGAAACTGGAAAGCGTGCTGATGCGCCTTTGTTTATACGCCAAATATTGGCGCATTCCTAAACTAGACGCAATTCCCAGTCGCACTGGCTGCCCGGCATCACTGGGCACCGAAGTTGTCGACATGATCTTGCTACACAACTTGGAGTCACACCAACTGTATAGTTGGGAGTGAAGTCGTGCCCTGGAGCCTTCTAATGCGCCGTCAATGCATCATCAACTGGCGAGCCAGTATGGTCGTCAGGCCTCGCAAACCGCCGTAAACCCAAGGAAACAGTCTGCTGGGTGTATTCCATGAACACATTGAATACATACACAATCAACGTCACAACTGGATCTATTGCAAAGGGATAATGGACTCCCGATCAAGTAGGATTTCGTGTACAGATAGAAATATGTAGAGAACATCCACTCTGTCTAACCATCCATCTTTCTGCTTTGGGCGGTCGCAAACACCGGTCGTCAGATAGGTTGGCAACTCGCATCGAAATCAATCAGCACGCTTAAGTTGCTCATGGTCAAATAACGCACTTGTGATCCCAACGACCTCGGTCCACTTTGGACTGGAGACAAGACCTGCTTTTTACAGGGCAGAGCTATCTGAGATACTCACCTCTGTGTCGCCCTCCTGACTGCAAGAGCGTCGAATATCATGCTATTGAGGCTGCAGCGCGTTCGTTCTGTGCCCACTGGGTGCCAAGCAACATAGAAGTGTGAGGTAATCGCGTTGTTGGGATAGAACGACCTTTTATAACGAGACCAATTTCAACCGATGTTGCAGTGGTGAGAACGACCTTTTATGAATAACGATTCCTTGTGACTGGCGGGCGTGAAAAGATGTTGAGATTTACAAAAAGTAATTTGTCAAGCTGTAGATATTGGTTGGTGTCTTGTCTAAAAGGGGCAAGCTGACCTCTTTCCGTGCGGCTTGCCTTCTTTAGATGCACTGCCAGCGACAAACCTACCCGGCGCCCGTCAAGCTGTGGATGGAATGGACGCCCAACCGGAGTTCATCAAACCACCGGTAAGCGCCTTCATTCGCTCTTCTAGTTGGAACACCCCTCAACGACCCCTTAGACAATAGGCGTATCTTTGGGGTTTATTCCACGATTTTTAACATTTTCTTTGCACCGCTCTGTGGATAAATCTTGCTACCTATCCGCAGCACATGCTTCTTTCCTTCGAAAAATTTCTCAAGCAGTGGTACTTATGGCGGGTGATACCAGTCATCCGCCAGATAGGCCGCTCAATAGGGCAGGTGGACATTAAATGTGCGTTGCATCACGGAAGTTGGCATCCTGTGGTTTCATCATATGGCTTATCTTTACACAGCAACCTTAGAAATCTACCCAAATGAAGAGGCTGTAGGTCCTAGCACACCGTCCAAGTACACGCGTGATGCACGAGGACTATGTGGGTAGGGTCCAAGGTCCGTTAATCATGGTAAGCTGGCCATCCCGGCCGCATGTGTGTGGCGGGTTTACGCCACTTGCTGTATATTGCGATGCGGACGTTGATTCTAGGCAAGGGGCAAAGTCGTGTGGTGTGAACGCCGCCCATGGACAGCGTCACCACATCATTGCACGCATCGATATCATGGGCTCGTCGTTCGTTCATCCTCTCTGCTCAGCAGCCTCCGCGTCAACGTCCTTGTGGTCCACAGCTCTATCCGCCTTGGCTGCATGCCAACCCGATCATCGTCGTTAACCGCATCCGCTTCATTCCTATCATGCTGGTTGCCTGACCCAAGTCGAGAATCGGATCTTCTCTAGCCATCTCTGGCTCGTCGAAGTGGTCTCATCCATTTCCTCGCTGGTTTGTGAAGTTCCATGGTCACCGGTTGATCGACTGTCCTATTTTATACCACCCTGGCTTCTTTGGATTCTCAGGTATTGGAGCTTCCGTTTCTCTCTTCAGATAGACTTCGCTGACGCCTCCGCAATCCCCCCAAGATACGTCGCATCTTCATTGCACTGCCACCCCAACGATCATCATCGGACACATCCACTCGATCGATCGATCAACCATGATCGTTTCAGTTTCGGGTGCGGATTTTTGCAATATCACTACGCGGTGTCAATGTCAATCATCTGTCAAGCTGATATCATACGAGATTCGATCAGGTGGAGTAAAATCTCACTACTTGTACTTGCGTCAACTCGGAGGCATCGCTGTAGCATCCCGAATGTATTCGTCTTCGCGCAAATGAAATTATTTCTTTTACTGTTTCGGGGTTGGCAGTGAGATCTGACGCAGTCCAACTGGGCGAGGTTAGTCGCAACATTCTAATTGCTCTCGTTCCACGCGAACTGCGGAACTTGTTGACCAGGACAAGCGTGGATCTCCCCGATCACTTTCTGGCCACCATTACACTGAAGGGGGGTCATCAAGTATTATATTTTTCTCATCGTAAGATGTACTAGACAAACTGTAAGAAGATAGTAAAACAAAAGAGAGAAATCGCTTCACTGTCGAATTCTATTGAGTTGAAAACCGAACTGCGTCGCCTGTGAATTCCTGTCCATTGACATGCATGGACGATGATCATACCACTGCCCTGGCGTGCGCCAGCATGGGGATCGTCATTATCGATCCACATCCCTCCAGCCTTGACGGCACATGCACGCTGGCAATGTCGACGAACTATGCTTGTCTTCTCTGAGGCCCGATAAATCATGGGTGTATGCTGCCGCTCGTCATGGACGAAGTTTGTCCAGGGTTCGGTGGAGATTGAGCGTGAGGATGATGGTGACGGCACGACGTTGTTTGAAGTGAATGCGTGATAGTCGGGGCGATGGGCAACGGGGGATGGATGACATCAAGGAGACAAGTGGGGGGCGGTGGTGTCGGTATCGAGACCAACGCGGTAGAGTCTCGTTGAAATGGGCCACTCCCAGCTTAGGTCCAATATTGCTTGCGAATATGACATGGCCCGTGACTCCAGCACCGTCGTACACGCCACTGTGCCTTCAGGGCCAAATTGTTCTATGATTCTATCTAAGACGGTGAGATTAAGTTATATATGGGAATAGCGTACCTTCCGGGGAAGCACAATGGAACCCCATCATGAACGTCAACGGAAATTGCATTCCTGGCGTCGCATACGGAACAGGGTTCGGTGGCGGTGGTCATTGTCTAGTATCCAGTAGACAGGATGCTCCTCTATAATGGAGGTATTAGCGATGATTTGTATTGACCAAGTTTGAGAGCCATGTTGTGTCGTAACTTGAGGTGTAGTTAGAGCTATGCTAAATGTCAGCGATGAACGAAAACAACAACGCCCACTACTCACGTGCTTCCATTTTGAAGACTAGGATAAATATAATGTTGATCGACGTTTGGGCTAGGAGTCTAGGACGAGATCGCGAGTTATTCCGCTGCTTGTCATTCATCGGACGTGCGGCGTTGCAGACGTGTAGCTATCCAAAGGGACTGGCGACTGGAGACGTCGAGTTTGGCGATCCGTGCTGTTTCTCATAAGATGTAAGGGAAGCAGCGCTGCTGGCAAGTGTGGCGATGAAAGCGGGATCGATGAACCAGTCTGAATGGGCAAGGGATTTTATAGGTGGAACTTACGGTCATGAAATGACGTCAGACTAAATGGCAAAATAGGATCCATCAGCGAGCCAACATCATAACGACGGCCAGATACGCTTCGTGTCAACGACCCATCTCATCATCCACTGGCTCCTCGCGCTTTATCGCCACTTGGTTATCGCCGCTTCTTCTGCTCCGCAGCTATATCTTCTTGTTGTCGCTACGCACCTTCACTGCCGGTCGTTTATAGTTAACAGTATTTTCGTGACCATGCTCTCGGCACGCACCTTGCTGTTCTGGTTCGTCGTCCGTGCCATTTCGCACCAAATTGACACTGGCTTGCGCATCAGCGTTGCACAGCATGGGGATATAATACGCCATCCATGTCCCAATTGACGCACCTTCTCTGGAACTTTGTTTTCAGGGGAACGTGGGTTATTTGAGGTCTAGTGGCGACAAGCGTTTAACTCGGACTTTGCCATGCTATTCGGCGAGGACGTACTAGGCACCAGTGATCGCATTGTACCTGTTTGGCCGCAGGCAGTGCCTGAGTCGCGTCGAGCACCGAGCTTACTAAGACAAGCGAGAGCATGGCCTTTTTTCTATCCAAACCTGCAGACAAGTCGCGCGATCATCTAGTTGTGAGTCACAACACTACAGTGGTTTATTGGTGATATAGTTTACATTGGATCAACCATAAACTCAAATTTCTCGCTCCATCACCAGTCGTCCAGTACCTTTGTCATTCTCATAGTGGTCTTCGGCTTGAGCCTTAACCAGCGCGAACGGCAAACCGATACAAATCGCGGTATGCAATTGAAATGTATTTATAGAGCCTTATCCTTGCAGAAATGACCACAGCTATTTTTGGTCAAATACAGTTTACTTCGCATGCTCTACTCGGGTCGCATCATCATGGGCGCTATTCGTTCCTGTGTGCACTATGTACACAGGCCCACACCGGCTACTTAAGCCGGTATGTCGATAAGATTGTTACTTTGATCCATCCCTGGAAACCTGATTGGTCCATTTGGTAGGGCGACATCGTAAAAGCTTATTCATTGCCATCTTGGCACATTCCAGATCCAGTCTATTGCTACCAGCCCCGGCCCTCTTCACTGGCGTTACTCCTGTACAATACCAAGCGTCGCTATCCTCACTCAAGTATGGGGCGCATGTGACGCTACTGAATATTTCTTTGGCGAAGGATAAAGGTACTCTGTTGCGGTGTCATTCCGAGCGACCCCGCTTCCCCACTCCTTGTACTCCGCGTTCTACGATGGTTCGTGATCGGCGCAATCTTCATTTGGACGAAACTGGCATATGAGATGTACGTTATAAAGTGCTCGTCATTACTGTCCAGTGTTCAACAACCTTGTCGCATAGATCTCTCTGTTAATGTCGCTCACTGTTCGTTGAATAGTTGGAAACGAGTGTCGGTTTTCCAAGTATCGAGTATAATTCGTCACCTCATGGATGTAACAGTCAGTTTTCATCTTGTGTGTGAGTCGTATCGATCACTAAACCTGGCTTGCGTTCAGAACTTCTCGGGGACGCGAGGAACTAGGTATCCATGAGGTTGGTGGTCACACAGGGGCTGATAAACTCTTACAGACATTGTCTTTAAACCGCGTCCCCACTGCAAAGTCATGACTTCAGACACCGATCTTTCCTCAAGAAACAATCTGGTTCTTAAACGACAATGCTTGGCCTGATTGGGTCACGGAGCCATTTGAGACAATGGCGCACTGCCCATTCTATATGGCAATCAAATTCCGCGGAACAGGTGCTACGGGTCAGACTACAGGGTAAAAACATATTGCTTTGGCCTAAGATCATTGACAAGGAGCTTCCGCGTTGCTTCCTAAACCCCGTTGTGACAGAGTGGGTCTGCAATGGTGTTTACGTCCTCGAGATAGATGTCGTTGAGGGGTCCAGCAAGATATGAGAGATTGTCGGTGACGTCATATGGAATGCCATCATGTTCGAGGGAGCCGCCAGGGTTTGATCTCACCTCCAGAAACCGTTTACATTTTCTATCTGATTGTGTAGTATGTACTCCTACGCTTTTGAAGCCGTACAATACACCAACGTTATAATGCTACGGGATTGATCATCACTGGCCCATGACAAAGAACTGGAAGTTGAGACTAAGTGCGCCCTACATATGTATGTCGTTACTTCTTTTGAGCATGTTCAGCGAACGCTTCTGCTGTGACTACTGTTGCTTCACCAGTGTACTCGTAGGCATCCAGCGCTGTCAAAATCATCGCCAATAAGTAGAAAGTACTTTCAGGGAAGTAAACCCGATTTACCTCCTAAGGAGGGCAGGAGAAGCTACGGCATCGTCAAAGGTTTGCTTTGGATTGCGTGGACCAGGTGCTGGGCCTGTCATACATCTGTTCTCAACACAGCTAGCACTCAGGATATGCAAGCATACTCACCTGTCGCGGTGAGCAAAGTCATCGAGGCGTTAGTATGGACTGGATTGAGATCATGATCGTTCCGTACCTGCTTCGATTACCCTTGTCAAGGTTGTCGACCATCCTACTCAAGCCCTGAGACAGCGACAAATTGTCAGGGAGAGAACCAGTAGGACCGGACCAAGACGCCAGCACGTCGCGGAGAGGCAAACACAGCGGACAATCACCCAAGAATTGTTGAATGGTGGAGATCAATATCATCGCAGTAGGTCGTTCCTCTATTGATGATCAGCGACGTTGAATCATATCCCAATGCTTGTCATCGATCGTCCGGGACTCTGGTCGGGTAGGTTTTTGACCCTTCGCCAAGCGTAAAACAACTGCTGCATCTTCCCGAACCTTCGACCAGGGTTGTTCTCCAGACAATACCTACAGGTATGTCAGCACGAATCTGATGTTTGTGTCTAACCAACTTCCTGGAGAGCGATACAACCAAAGGAGTATACATCGCTCTTGGGT
>JBBPMO010000518.1:0-22603 GCA_038090315.1 Xanthoconium stramineum | reverse complement strand
CCTGAATAATGTGATGTGGCTGATTTTCTATAACAGTGGTGTGCTCACCATCATGGGCTGGTCTTAGAGCCAACAGGTGGTCTGATGCTGCATTGTTGATCTCTGTGAGCTGCTATTTAGCAGCCTGTGCAGCATGACTGAGAAAATCATGCATGGGGTGTGCAGAAGTTTCTGATGAGGTGAGCTTGTATGTGTAGTCATCTGAAATAACCCATTGAAAGCTATCTATCCAATCAGATACAGCTACATGGGATGACTGTGTGAAGGATTGGCTGGGCTCATAGGTCAATGGTTGTGGGTAGTCTTTGTATGACACTGGTGGTTGGTCCATGAAGGCAGGCAGAAGTGGATTGTCATATAATAATGGAGCTTGAGGTAGTATATGTGATGGGCCTGCTGATGGCTCTGGAGCCATGTTATCTGATGGTGCAACCTGTATCAGGTAAGAGAGAGCTGGTATCATAGCTGGTTTGTCCATGAATGTTGGACTTTGCACTGTGCCATGTACCAAAGATGTAGATCTACCAATAACAGTCCCAGGGATGGGACACTCAGGCTATTTATCCTTTCAACAGGACTAAGAGGGCATGTGTTATGGTTGACTACTTAGACGGTACCTCTTTTCTTCTCTGTCGCGCTTATCGTCGTATGCTTCCCTTAGGACTCTGCCAATACCTGGAGGACCGGTATGTATTCACTCTTGGTCCCCAGTCCTTTTCGCTCGCGCCCTTCTCTGAGGGCATCCCCACCCCTGTTCCCCTACTCCTCTTCCCTTCCTGAGTGGGGTGGGTTCTCATCTTGATCGTTGTCCTGTTCATCGCCTTTATGATCCCCACGGACAGCACCTTCTCCTTTAGGTAGTTCTCTTATACTACCTCGTGTTCCTTATGACTCACCCTTAGTTCTACGACGTTCTCTCGTGTTCTATGATGACGCGTCCCATAGTACTTATACCACCCTGCTGCTGTACTATTTCCTTACGCTTATTCTACGCAATACAAGGTATCTTGTCGTGTCCAAGTCTTGCCTTGAAAACCCTCGAGTTCTCTTAGTCTTGCCTTGTCATCTCAAAGGACGTTGCATCTCTTCGTGAGCACCTCCCTTTGACCTGACTGTCTAGGCCGTCTCCCCTTAGTCGATGACTTACCTTTCACGTAACAGCATGTGCACAGGTGAAGGAGACAAAAGGAATTGATTAAATGGCTACATATGTCATAGTACAAAAGAGCACACCAATCAATCATTGTACCAAAAATAATTACATCACATGTCAAGGAAGATGAGAAAGGACTAACTTTAGAACTACATCTCCATGGAGTTCATAGATGAGGTGTTGGAATTCTCAGTGTCCCCTAGGTCATCTGAATCTTCTGATATTCCATGCTTCTTACAGCAAGGCTCCACCACCATGTGGGCTAGTTGCAAGTCAGCTGTTAAAAGTGCAATGAGTTCCTCAGCATAGACATCATGATAGAACTTAATATCATCCTTGACAATCCTGTGCCCTCCCATATTCATCTGGATACATTCAATTTCTGCCTTGTGTGCTGTGAGCTTGTCTTTAGCTTGTCTTTGCAATGTTCAGAAGAAGTCATTGCATTTCTTGTTACAATCCAATTTCTTTGTTATACATTCTTTCTTCTTTTTATTACTTGACATCCTTATCCATTTCTCATTTCTTCTCATGAGGTGACCAACAGATACCTCCTCACACTTGGCCCACATGTTGTCTCTTTCTTTTATCTCTGACTCTACTTACTATGGACTGATCACCCCTCTAGCTGGCTCTCTTGTGCCAACTTAGTTTCTCCTATCCTCCACTAGTTCTATGACATTCCTTGACATTCTTTAGCACATGACTTGTAGTACTTATATATCACCTCAGCCTGTACTATACTTTACTCTTGTTCTACACAATCACAGCATCAAACTTGTGTCCACAACTCAGTTATTGTGTCCTCACCACCTTGTTACCTAGTTCCAACACTTGAGACTTTTTTGAGGACGCAACATCTCTTTGTGAGTACCTTCCTCAGAGTAAGTAAACCTTAGATCCAGAACACAAGTCTGTTGACTCACATAACAGAATTTAGAAGTTCCTTGATGAAGTCAATGTCCTGTCAGACATTGTCTTTTCTTCCCATCCAATCTTATCAACAATGGATACCAGGAAACCAGAAAAAGAGTCCATTGGGTCTAGTTGTCAAGCATGGGCACACATGGGCATTCCTCATTGGAATCAAGATTGAGGTGTGGATTGTGAAGTCAGATAAGAAATTAGAGCTATTTGACCACAGTGATTTGTATTATGCATGAAGAGTATGTCATGTATCTTTAGTGTTCTCAGGTCAGGTCAGGTTCAGTTTTCCGCCTTTCAAATAAGGCAACTGAACCAGAACTGGTCCTTTGGGACTGCCGGAATCTCAAAAAACCCAACTGGACCTACTAAAACTGGTCTTGCAGTGAGAATGCTCATTTAGATGACCAGTTCAGACCAGTTTTGGAAAAAGAGCAGTATTAACATGAGAATCACACTTTGGATCCATGGGCCAAAAGATAGTATAAACCTTTAGCTTTCTATAGACTCCAGGATCACGTGATTTGGCCCAGAGAAACCGGAGATATGATTCTTTCTGGGTCAAATGTCATTTTCCAGACATGATTACAAAAATTAGTCATAGAAAATCAGAAAAAATATAGATAAATAAAGGAAAATTAGAGAATGTAGTTCTACATAGAGGGTGGCTGTCCAAACCAGTTGCAACTGGTTACAACTGGTTTTGTCCAGTCTTTTGAATTTTCCAAAATATTAAAAGACTACAACCACCCAGACCAGTTCTAATTGGACTGGTTCAGTCTGGTTAGTGGTCTTTTAACTGGACCTGAGAACACTGTATCTTCAGGCTTCATATCACTTCTGATACTTACTTGAGTATTCCTGAGTCACTTTTTCCTCAGACTGATACCCAGTCTGTTGACAGCATGCTCAGAAAGGCACTAGAGCTTGTCTGGGATCATATTTTTGTCACTATGGAAGACATTCCAATGAGTTGGTTCTTGTAGTACAGACAAATTTATTACTTACATTGACAAAATGTGGCTAAGGCTGCTGGTGCAGACCTGGATGGTAGTAATAAAGATCATGCAGTGCCTCACTGCCATACATGCTTGGAGTGTATTGTTCAATCCCTTGCCCTGGCTGCTAATTACAAAAGTGATCAAGAGTGGGTTGTGGTTGACCACCTTCAAGCATTATTGTATATATCACATGTCCCTACTTGACAGATGGCCAGGCAATGAGTGCAGTACTTCTGGCAAGAAGTTCAAAACAAAGTAAAGTTGAAAGGTGAGACATGATATTGCACATGTGTTAGAGATAATCTGATCAATTGTTTGCCATACAAGAAGTGCCACAGTGTGATACCAGCAGAACCCAAGAGCTGTCATGATTTCCCTGGACTGACTGCTCTCTTGCATCATCATGTTTCATTTTAGTGACACTATCTACATTATACACTATCTCCCATTGCCTGAATACATTTTGTTTTTTGTTTTACTAGTTCTACTATCACTGCCCAAATGTAAGCACTTTGCTTTGAGTTGGCACTAAGTTATTTGATATTGGTAATACTAGTAATACTAGTAATTCATTTCCATCTCACCTCACCATCTAACCCAACATTGCTGTAGACTGCTTACTTTCTACTGCCCATAATGTATCATTTGAATAATACTAGTGATTCAAGGTCCAGTTCAAAACCGCAAAAAAGACCACAACTGGACTGGACCAACCACCGGTTGCAACCAGACTTTGGTCCAGTTGCCTTTTCATTCTGGAAAATAAAAAACCGGCAGAAAACCAGTTACAACTGGTCCAAACTGCAACCGGTTGCTTCGAAAAATATACCCCCTTGTAGGTACCATTTCCTCCCATTTACCATAAATTTTCCACAATTTTAGGAATTTATCCTGGCTAGTTACAGTAAATAGTCTCCTGACCCATCTTGAAATGACATCCAACCCGGAAATGGCCATATCTTGGCATTCCCTGAACCAAATTACATGATTCTTGGACCTATAGAAAGCTAGGAGTATGTATTACATTTGGCTAAGCCACATCTAACTGGTCTTTTCACATGCAACCGGGTTGCCGACTGGTTTATTGAAAAACCGGTCACAACTGGTTGCAACTGGTGTCATGGGCCACTCTGGACCAGTCCAAGGCGGTCCAGTTGTGGTTGCCATGCCTGGGGACTTTTCTAGGACCGGTTGGGGTCCAGTTGCCTCATTTTGAGGTCAAAAAACCGGACTGAACCGGACTTTAAAACACTAAATAATACCATTTGGCTTAGCAGACCTTGTCGAATCCACAAGTTCTTTGTCACATCATGACTAATAATGACTTGACACCCTTGAAGAAACTGATAAATAATGCAGGCAGAAACCTGACTGTATCCCTCCCATCTAGCAGATTCAAGATCATGCCTTCTAGGTGCCATAGAACAGAACCTGCTGGATCTAATCCTTCCAGCAATTTGCCTGCTCAACCAGCCTGAGGATCTCATTATATCAGGAACCATGTACACCAAGTTGCTGCTGATCCAGTACCTGGTAACCCTTTGCCCCTAGCACCCTTTCTGTTCTGATGAATAGAGTTTAGTAGCAGATGAAGAGAACTTTGACCTAACCCAGGTCAGGTCATCAATGGATGAGGAGTCAGATGGTCATATTTCACATTGACAAGCACCTTCCAATCCTGAAAGTACCAACACCAAACAGCCATCAAAATTTCCAGACCCACTCCAAAACACCAATCAATTACAGGCCAAGACAAGTTCAACATATAATGTTGACCATTTCTTCAAATGTCAGCAAGGTAAAGACTCAGAGTGTACACACTAAGCTCTCAGTCCAAGTTACTGTGTTCCATTGCAACTTTGGATTTAATGGAGCACACAGCAAGGTTCATGATAAGGATCTGGCTGCTTTTGCTGCTATATATCCTCAATATAACTTTGTATATTCTTTAAGAACAGCCACATTGACACACTGCATCCACATCAAAAAGTGGCATCTCCTTGCCTATATCTCTTTGATACTGGAATCAGGAAGGAAATGGGCAATTCAAGTCCCAAAGGTGAAAGCTGTGCTGGCCCTCAGGTATGACCTTAAAGAGCAGAAGGTTTTCATGCAGAAGAGTGTTAGTTTGGGCAGCATTCTGCCCCATTCTGCTGATGCCATTACTCCCACTCAGGTGGCTGCCAATGGTAGAGACAATATCCCCCTGTGATTGTTGCCAATCTTCTACACATTACTTGTCAACTTCATTGCCACTAATGACCAGTCCCTCAACATTGTCAAGTGCTTGGAATTTCAACATGTTTTACTTCATCTGAAAGGAGATCTCATGAACAAAGACATTCCTCACTGTACAAAGATCAAATATTAGCATGTGGAAACATTGTTTTGAGTCTTTATTTACAGCAGATATTTGGTCCAGTGATAGCCAGTGGCCCTATTTGGCTGTAACTGTGCACTGGATACAAGCCATGAACTCTGAGATGCAATCAAACCTACAGATGAGATCTGGACTCCTTGCATTCCACTGTATCAGAGGCAACCATACTGGACAGTCTTTCATGTGTGCTCTTTTCTATCTCCTCAATTGAGCTGGTGTCAGCTTGAAAGCTGGCCATTTTACCCTCAACAATGCTAAAAACAACATTATGATGATGAAGCACTTAAAAGGACTGCTCATTAAGCATGAGCTCCCTTTGAAATTCCATGCACAAGATAGGCATATCATGTGCTTCCAATATGTGATAAACATCTGTGTGCAACATGTCGTCAACACATTTTCTGACCCTGACCTCAAGAAGATAGCATTAACTTGGGTGGGTGCCTTTGGTGGTAATGTGGACAAAGACTTGTACATCAAGGCTGTGAAGAAGAATCCAGTGGCACTTGGACATGCAATCATTTATGTTATACATGCATTGGGCCTTTGACACAATGAGTTCTCAACTATAGTTCAGAGGGAAAACCTTCATTTCTGGTTCAAAACTCCAGCTGGTGCAGTTGCTGTCATTTCCAAAATCCAGCTCCTTCATGACATCATGGTTTCAGTGGGACTCCACATACTTCATGATGAACTGCCTCCATGCTTTATGGTTGGTGGTTGATTGGTTCATATCAATGCCAGCTCAGCTTGACATTGTGGGCTACAAGATGACTGACATGGAATGGTTTGTTCTTAGGGACTATGAGTGCATCCTTGATGTAAGTTGTACTGTAATTTCTAGCCACATTTTGAGTACTGGTATCAATGACAAAACCACCTAGGTGCTGCACAAAGTCCAACAATGAATGTCTTTGCAATTATGACCTATCCTTAGCTGTGCTGTTCTATGTTTCAAATTATTCATGACCCTCTGAGAGAAAGTCAGTGAAACAAACAAATAGCTCAACTACTTCATTAACATTGGCCTCTATTGGGCCAATATTTACTACAATTGGATGGACAACACACAAGCATACATTATAGCAATGCATGAGTATTTGATGGTTGCTATGACAGTGTGATGCTGCAAGTACACTTTTTGACATTATTTGATTTAGTGGTAGATCTGTCTCTATAGTTCAAGTGGATCAAAATTCATTGGGACAATGAATGGATCTCAGGCCCATGTGCAAGAGAGATTGTACTTTGTTTGGTGAGTTTCAGGGCAACCTTTTTATTATAAAGTAAACCAGTAACTTGTGCAGATGCAAAAATACTATGAAATGATGCTCACAGAGCTTGAGGACATGCAACCATTATCCCCAACTGACTCACTCAATGCTCTTGTGGCACATTTAGAAGTTTTGGACATTGTAATTACCTTGATGCTGACAGAGCCTCAAAATGTCAAACAGGAATTGCAACTGTATCTTTTGACCACTCCTGTTGATGAGACAATGGATCCATTGAAATTCTAGGAGGTACATACTGCAAAGGCATAAATTTCTGGTTGTAGTATTTACTTGGATCTGGTTACCCAGGTACATCAGAAACAGTTTCTGGTCCTATTCACTATCACAATGAACTACCTCCCTATTTAGGTGTCATCTGTCCTTTGTGAAAGAGTTTTCTCTTTGAGCTCAGAGACAGACACAAAGAAATGCAAACAGATTTTCCCAACACCAATGAATGCACTTTAATGATCAAATATCATCTGAAACAGCAGCAGCTTAACTTCCTGGCTGGCTGGGCTTTTCTGCATTCCAGTCTGGTGGAGAATGTGTCCAAGGAACCTGATAGCACAGGGAGGAGTGTTACAATTTTCTTCCTCTCTCATGTGTTCTTCCTTGTCACCGTAGTACGATGTCCTTACTTCCGCTTTGCCCCATTACATGAGGAGACTGATCACTACTTACTTGCCTTTCCACCTTACTCTTCCACCTTGATCATCCCTCTCTAGTCTCTTATCTCACTACAGGACTATCTCTCCCCTTGACTATCTCTCTCACAATAGTCATGTTTTCCCAACATTCCACACTGTTGTACAAGCTTCTGCTTAGGTAATCCGTAGTACTTAAATACCTGCCTAGCCTGTACTTCTCTCTTCATTCTTGTTCTACACAATCACACTGTCAGTCTTACGAATCCACAACTTATCTGGTTGTGACTCAGTCCCCTCGTCTCTTGTTCATAACCTTAGCCTTATTTTGAGGATGCAGTGTCTCTTCGTGAGTATCTCCCTCAGAGTAAGTAACCCTTGACCTCAACATAAGTCTGTCGACTCACGTAACAAAAGAACAAGAATTATCTTTTTGTCCCTCCTATTTAGGAGCAGGACCACCCCAGCCAACCCAAGATTTTCCCCCAGTGCCCCAAGAAAGTTTTCCGAGCTCCTGATGACTCAGAAGAAACTGGAACACCCCAGAATCCCTTGGACTTAGCAGTCACCCCTCAAACACAGTCACCCACTAGACCCAGTACCCCAACGGACCCCTCCTCATCCTCAAAAAGAGTTTTAGGACGTCAATACACAGTCAACCCCGCATCACTGCCCTTGCCACCCAAGCGTAATACCCCACTACCACCCTTTGGCTCCCAGCCCAGTCTTCCAGTAACCAACCCATTGCCACCAGTCACCCCCTTAGTAACCACCGTGTCCTCTATGCACCAACAACCATCCCGTTGATTTTTACACCCTCAATCATAGCACCTCCACTCACAGTCCCACCACCACTACCTCCTACCAATCCACCCCCACCACCAGCAAACCCCATGTCTACCACCACTAGTACCCCCACTGTCAAGGATGCCCTCCCTGATCTGTTCTCAGGAGAGACCAAGGATGCAATCCAATGGGTGAATGCCATGGAAGCGTACTTTCAAATCAACCCTCCACCTATGCCACAGACGATGCCAAATTGGTGACCTTGCTCAATAGAATGGGCAAAGGATGAGGAAAATACTTTATGGACACCTGGTTATGCATCCTTGCCAATGCAAACATCAAGGCAGCAGACAAAGACTTCAACCATGTAAAACAAGCATTCGCCGACATGTTCTATCCATACCATGCGGATGAGATGGCCAGGGATGAGCTCAAAGCCTTGAAACAGGTTGCTACTCGAAAGGATGATGGTTTCCAGGCATACCTTTCCAAATTCCAATACCTGGTGGCTCAAGCCCAAGCAGGTGACACCCCAGCAATACAAAGACTCTTCGCTGAGGGATTAGACATCCAAATTGCCACCATGATCTACTCCATGAAAAAAGTTCCCACCACTCTCAAGGCTTGGATGGAAAAGGCCATCGACTTCCACAAACAAAAGGCTTGTATCATAGCTCTCAAGAAGGGACAGGGTCTACCCCTCTCCTCATTTTCCCCCAATTTGCGCTCCTCCAAAGATCCCAATGCCATGGACATCAACACTGTCCATTTGAAAAAGCTCTCCCCAGCAGATCGTGCTTGATGCATTAGGAAAGGACTCTGTTTCAGATGTCACAAGAAAGAACACAGCACAAACGAATGTCGATCCTCTCAGGTGCCTGGGAAATCCAAGGGAAACTATCATTCCCAAATGGTTAGAAACACTGAAACCTCTGCCCCCTCCACATCCTCCACTGCCACCATTGCCCCCATCACCTCCATTGATGTATTTATCCAGAACCTCACCACCAAGGGTAGAACTGCTGAGGACATCCTCCAGACATTGAAAATTTGCTACAAAGACGAGGGAGAAGACGTAGCCACTGCCACCACATTCTCTGACAATGAGAGTTTTTGATTTGGGAAGTCACCTCGACATCTTCTTTCCATGACTTGTCCCATATATTAGTAGCCATGCCAAATGAATGAACCATTCGTCTCCCCATCAAATTAGCTACTGGAACACAAATCATCGAAACCACTGCCCTCATTGACTGTGGTGCTACCAGAAATTTCATCGACATTGGTCTTCTATCCAAAGCAAACTTCCCCTTACAACGTCTTCCCAAGCCCATTCAAGCATACAATGTGGACGGAACTGCCAATATCAAGGGAACCATTGGATGGAAGGCCCACACAGACATTCTCTTCTCTCAATCCAGAGAAAGTACCAACCTTATGGTCCTCAGTCTGGGCCGACAACAAGTCATCTTGGGAATGCCCTGGTTGCGCAAATGGAACCCCAAGATCAACTGGATATCAAACACTGTCTCCATCCCAAAGTCACCAGCCTCTCCACCCCCCAACTATGTCCCCCAACGATACCTTCTACAATGGTTAGGTCTTGACGCAGATCAAAAGATTTCTAACAGACTGAACAAGCATCAGACTTGGTTGAGAGGAGAACAGATCAACAAAACCACCATTTCCACCCAGATCACCCAAACTGCTCAGTCAATTGAGCCTGTCATACCTGAATGGTGCAAAGACTTTGCAGATGTCTTCTCAGAGAAAACCCATGACCAACTTCCCCCTCATCGTCCCTATGATCATACCATCGAACTTCACCTGGACTTTGTCTCCAAGATTGCCAAGGTCTATTCTCTCAACCCGATGGAGATGGAAACCTACAAATCCTTTGTTGAAGAACATCTCAAGACAGGACAAATCATACCCTTAAAATCCCCCAAGCCTCCCCCTTCTTCTTTGTACCAAAGAAGGACTGAACCCTTTGCCCATGTTAGGATTACCACTACCTGAACTCCCACACCATCCAAAATGCCTATCCACTCCCTTTCATCCCAGAACTCATTGATGACATGAAGGAGTCCACCCTGTTCACCAAATTCGACATTCACTGGGGATATAACAATATTTGCATCTGAGAGGAGGATCAGTGGAAAGCTGCCTTCATTACCCCCATGGGACTCTTCAAACCCACCATCATGTTCTTCGGATTCTGCAATGCCCCCCCACATTTCAGACATTCATGAATCACATCTTCGCTGACATGCTGAGAGCGAAATGGTTGAAAATCTACATGGATGACCTCGGCATCCACACCAAAGACGACATTGCCCTCCATCATGAACAAACTCAACATGTACTTCAATGACTTTGAGAACATGGACTATCAATCAAACTCTTGAAATGCGTATTTGACGCCCCTCATATGAAATTTCTGGGCATGATCATTGGACAAGGGGAAATCAAAATGGATGGGAAGAAGCTGGAAGCCATAAAAGAGTGGAAACCCCCACCTCTGTCAAAGGAATCCAGTCATTCACCAGGTTTGCAAACTTTTACAGGAAATTCATCCCAGACTTTTCCAACATTGTAGCCCCCCTCAACTTGCTCACTCAGAAAGGCAAACCTTGGATCTGGACCCAACTCCAACAACAAGCTTTTGAATGTCTTAAACACATCTTCTCCTCCGCCCCTGTCCTACAAATCCCTGACGTAACCTGTCCCTTCTCCATCATGACCGATGCCTCCTTGTTAGCTGCTTGAGCAGTACTCATGCAGGCTGATGAAAACTCTGACCTACACCCCTGTGCATACTTCTCCTGCACATTCTCCTCAGCCCAATGCAACTACGACATCTATGATTGTGAACTCCTTGCAGTAATCCTCGCCTTGGAGGAATGGCATCAATACCTCCAAGGAACCACACACCCTGTCACCAACATCACCGACCACAAGAACCTTTCCTATATCAAAGACCCTCAAAAACTATCCAAATGACAAGCCAGATGGTCCCTCTTCCTCCAAGACTTCAACCTGCAATGGCAGGTCACCCCAGGAACCAAAATGGCCCCTGTGGATGCACTGTCCAGACGTGACTACATGGACACCACCCAGGATAACCAAGAAACAGCCATATGCCCAGAACCCATCATTATCCAAGCACTAGACCTTGCCCTAGCCCAAAAAATTCAATCGTCCATCCAATCAGACCCACTTGTACTTCAGGCTCTGGAAAGCTTAAAAGTTGGTTCCCCTTTGTTCCCTTGCTCATCCATGGATGACTGGCAATGGCCAATGGCCACCTATACTTTAAGGGCTGCATGTACATTCCCCCACATGAACGACAGGCCATCACCTGGTCCATACATGACTCCCCCACCACAGGACATGTGGGACGTTTCTGGACCAAAGCCTTGCTGGAAAGAGACTTCTGGTGGCTGGGCCTTTCCTCATTTGTCAACACCTTTATTGCTGGATGTGCCATATGTCAACAAAACAAAGTCAATCACCACCCCACTCACCCCCCACTTGCCCCTATCCCTTCTTCCTCTCCCCTGCCCTTCAAACAACTCTCTGTCGATCTTGTCACTGATCTTCCCCCCTCCAACGGACATGACTCATTAATGGTCATGGTCAACCATAGCCTTACAAAGGGGGTAATTCTCATCCCTTGCTCTAAAACCATAGATGCAGCCAGAGTAGCCAAACATTTTCTCCATCATGTATTCAAATGCTTTGGCCTCCATGACTCTCTAATATCTGACAGAGGCTCACAATTTGTGTCTGCCTTTGCCAGGGAACTAGCATGACTCCTCCACTATGATGTCAAACTCTCCACTGCATATCACCCTCAAATGGATGGACAGATGGAACACACCAATCAGGAGATTGAGACATATCTTCACATCTTCTGCACCAACAACCCTCAAAAATGGATGGACTTTCTCCCCACCACTGAGTTTCACCATAACTCTGTTCCTCATGGCTCCACTAAAGTTTCACCATTCTCCTTGCTACACAGATATGAACCCAGAGTGTATCCACCCCTGGGAAAGATCTTCCTTCCAGCCCTGAAGAACTGCTTAACAGCCCTGGAAGAAGTCCAAAAGAAAGCCTTGGCTGCACATGAAACTGCCTGCCAAATCATAAGGGAACAAAACACTCAGAACTTTTCCCCTTGGAAAGTCAGAGACAAGGTGTGGTTGGAAGCAACAAACCTTTGTCTCAACTACCCCTCTAGGAAACTAGCTTCCAAGTGACAAAGACCCTTCAAAATCTCTCAGGTGCTATCTCCACTTACTTACCATCTCCATTTATCCACCACCTGGAAAATACATGATGTCTTCCATGCTACCCTTCTTTCCTCCTACAAAGAGACCAAAGCACATGGTCCTAACTTCTCAAAACCTCCACCTGACCTAATTGGTACTGAAGAAGAATATGAAGTTGAGCAGATTATCTCCACTGTTACATGAAAGGCAACCGTCAACTAGAGAGACAGCCTTATGGTCAGGTAAAAGGGAGGTGCTCACGAAGAGATGCAACGTTCTTTGAGATGACAAGGCAAGACTTAGGAGACTGAGAGTTTTCAAGGTAAGACTTGGACACAACAAGATACCTTGTATTGTGTAGAATAAGTGTAAGGAACAAGTACAGCGGCAGAGTGGTATAAGTACTATGGGACGCGTCATTGTAGAACACGATAGAACAGTGTAGAACTAAGGGTGAGTCATAAGGAACACAAGGCAGTACGAGAGAACCAACTAAAGAAGATAGTACTGTCTGCAGGGATCACTAAGGTGATGAAAGAGACTACGATCAAGATGAGATCCCACCCCACTCAGGAAGGGAAGAGGAGTAAGGGAACAGGGGTGGGGGTGTCCTTAGGGAAGGGCGTGAGCGAAAAGGACTGGGGACCAAGGGTGAATACATACCGGTCCTCCAGGTATTGACAGAGTCCTAAGGGAAGCATACGACGATGAGTGCGACAAAGGAGAAAAGAAGTGCCATCCAAATAGTCCACTGTAACATCCACCATGGCACCTCAGGACGCCACAGGTACCTGACCACATGGAAAGGATATCCATTGTCCAGAAATACCTGGGAACCTGAGTCAAACCTTTGACATGCGCCTGAAATACTTGGCACTTATAAGCAGGCCCACCAGCTCAACTACTTAACAACCACGACGCCATGCCCTTCACTTGACCACATGACAATGCCCTTCCTATCTGGTGGGCAGACATCACTTGGAAGTTGGGTCTCACCCTTTACCAACTCAAATTCCTTTGTCATCATGGTCTTGACCTTGACCACACCAAAACTCACTCTTGCTTCTGCATGGAATCAGGTTGCCCCATTCACAACTAAGATGGCAGGACAAGGCATCTCTTCATGAGTACCCCCCTGCACATGCCTGTGGCCACTCCTGTCTCCTACTCTATTTCCCCCAATCCAACCACTCCTGTCATCATTTCTTTATCTATCTATCTTGCTGCTCTATTGATCTCTGCCTGTATTCTTCACTACTTCCACCAACACTCTAACCCCCCTTTGTATGAATGCCATATCTCCTGACCACTCCATCTTATGAACCTCCCCACTTGCCCCCACCCAACTCTGTCCCCATTCAGATCCATCTCCTCCCCACATCTTGCACCCATGCTCTCTTCATCCTCATCGTCACTACCCCCACCATCCTCATTGCTGTTGAAGGATTCCCTTCATACCAACAGGACATCCCTTGTCAACTTCTGGTTCAACTCCTCCATCACATCACCCTCGCCCAACTCCAGCATTTCAGAGCATGCCCAGATGATCTCCCTACTTTGTTTGGCCTGCCCCTTTGCACCACCCTCTCTTTGCTACCAGGACCAATCCTTGACCTCCTTGTCTCCCACTCCTTCCACCACTACTTGGAGGAGCTCCCCACCAATGTCCTCCACCCTGCCTTTGCCAAAATCTTCCTCTCCCTCACCTGAGCCAAGCAATGTCTTTACTTGGAACAAGTTGGACATCACCCCTTGTTACGATTGACTATCTCTCCAGGACTTCTTTTCTTCTTGTCCATACTACTCAATGTATGCTTCCCTTAGGACTATGTCAATATATTGAGGACCAGTACGTATTCTCTTTAGGCCCTCAATGCTTTTCCTTTGCGCCCTTCGATCAGGATGCTCCTACCCCTGTTCCCCTTCTGCTCTTCGTCTCCTGAGTGGGATAGGATCTTATCTTTGATCTTGTTGTCATTCTCTCTGCCTCTTTGTGATCCCCACGGACAGCTTTATCTCCCCTAGGTGATTCTCTCACATCACCTCATGTTCCTCATGACTCATCCTCATTCTATTGTATTCCATTGAGTTCCACAATGATGCATACAGTAGTACTTATACTGACTGCTGCTGTATTAGTTCTTTACACTTATTCTACACAATACAAGGTATCTTGTCACATCCAAGTCTTGCCTTGAAACCCTCAGTCTCTCGAGTCTCGCTTTGCAATCCTAAGTCCAGCCTAGTCTTCTCAACGGATGTTGCATCTCTCCATGAGCACCTCCCATTGGTCAGACCATATAGGCCACTCCCTAGTCGACAGATATCTTCCACGTAACAAAAGAATAAGTGTACTCTTTAGTCCCTCCTATTCAGGAGTAGGACCAATCCCTCATAGCCAACATATCCAGCCATAGATCCAGAATCAGTCAGGACCCCAACAATATTAATCCAGACCCCAGTCCCAGCAACCCCCTAGACCAAGCTACCACCCCCTTAGCCTCCAGCTCTGTGTTACCTGTGTACAGACCCGCAGCGATTCACCCAGCCACCCTAGTATCCCCAGCAACCAACCCAGTCACCCCAAACCCCCCAGCAAACCCCATGTCCTCCCAAACCCCCGGCACCACAATGGCAACCCCATCTGAGATTAAAACTGCCCTCCCTGCCCCATTCTCAGGAAAAACCTCAGAAGCATTAAGATGGCTGAAGGTCATGGACACTTACTTCCTGATTAACCCCGGTATTTACTCCTCAGACAAGCTTAAGCTTGCCCTCATCCTTAGCAAGATGGGGACTGGAAAAGGCATTGCCTTTTCAGAGAAATGGTATGACAAATTGAAAAACACCACACTTAAACCCGAAGACAAGACCCTCATGAAATTTGTCAAGGACTACAATGAGAATTTCAACCCTCTTAACACCAAAGTATGGGCAAGACAAGACCTAGCCAAACTTGTCCAAAGACCAGGAAAGGATGAGGATGGAACCCCTAATGATGGGTTCCAGGAATATATCAATGACTTTGAGAACCTCGCCACAAAGGTGCAGTTTGAAGACAAACTCACTGCCATCACCCAGTTCTCCATAGGGCTCGACTGACAAATCTCCACTATGATCTTGTCCATGCAAGACCCACCTGACTCTCTCGAAGGATGGATTGTGAAAGTGAAGACCTTCCATAACCAGAAATTACGCATTGATGAGATTAGGAGAGGAACCCGACCCTCCAACTTTAGAACCCCAAACGCCCCCTTGACCTGAACTCCTCCTGACCCAAATGCCATGGAAGTCAACACTGTCAGACTCAAGAAGCTTTCCCCCCAAGAACATGCAAAGTGCATGAGGGAAGGAAGATGTTTCTGATGCAGAAAGACTGGCCATGACACCAGGAACTGCAGGACCAAGATGAATCCCACTCCTGGCCCTTCCCGGCCTCCCCAACAGGTCCTCCTTATGGAAGAGACCCCAGTCACACCCCTCATTGCTAAACCCAAGTCCTCCCCCTTTGCTGAATATGCACGATCTCTCAGGAAAACAGAGGAAGAACTTCTTCAAACCCTGAAACTCTGTTACGAAGACCAGGACAAAGAAGTTAAAGCAGCAGAAACCTTTGAAGAGCTGCAGGATTTTTGAGAAGGGAAGATGTTTTGATGTCGTCTTCCCAAGTGAACCATGTATTTACCACCCTCCCAAATGAAAGAACCCTGCATATCCACATAAAAATCTTGGTAAATAATCAAATCATCAAAACCACCACCATTATCGATTGTGGCACGACCAGAAGCTTCATTGACCTGGAGCTCGTGGCTCTAGCCAAATTTCCCCTGAAAAGACTAGACAGACAAGTCAAGGCATACAATGTAGATGGAACAACTAACTCCAAGGGTAATATTATTTGGGAAACCAAGGTCGATCTCCAGTTCCCCAAGCATCGGGAAAACATCAAACTCATGGTCCTAAACCTTGGATGAAGACAGATCATTCTAGGTATGCCTTGGCTCAAGAAATGGAATCCCGTCATTGATTGGGTAAATAAATGGATCTCCATCAATGGACCAATTGGCAGGAGGGATGTTGTGCCTCTCTGTGAGTGCCTCCTCTCCTGGACCAATTCTCTGGCCCCTCAGAGATATATCCTACAATAGTTGGGAATGGATGCCAACCTTAAGACTCCCCGATGCCTCAAGAAAAGAGAGGCTTGGCTCTCAGGAGAAACCATTGGAAAAGTTACCATTTTGACCCAGATCGCCCAAGAAACCAAACCGGCGGAGGCCGTTCTTCCTGAATGGTGTAAGGATTTTGAAGATGTCTTTTCAGAAAAGACCCACAAAAAACTTCCCCCCCATTGACCGTATGATCACATCATTGATCTGAAACCCAACTTCATTCCAAAAATTGCCAAGGTGTACCCCTTAAACCCCCTCAAGATGGAAACATGCAAGTCGTTTGTCAAAGAACATCTGAAGACCGGTCGTATTGTCCCCTCAAAGTCTCCTCAAGCATCCCCATTCTTTTTTGTCCCAAAGAAAGATGGCAACCTCCACCCCTGTCAAGACTATTGATATCTCAATTCCTTCACTGTCCAGAATGCCTACCCTTTACCTCTCATTCCGGAACTTATCAATGACATGAAGGACTCTACCCTTTTCTCCAAATTTGACATATGATGGGGATACAACAACATCTGACTAAGAGAAGAGGACCAATGGAAAGCAGCATTCATCACCCCCTTAGGGCTTTACAAACCGATGGTCATGTTCTTTGGGTTCTTCAATGCACCCCCCACCTTCCAGGCGTTTATGAACCATATCTGTGCGGACATGATTGCAGAGAAGTGGCTCAAGGTCTACATGGATGACATGGGTATTCACACCAAGGACGACCTTGCCCTACACCATGAACGAACTCAACGAGTTCTCCAATGACTCAGGGAACATGGCCTAACCGTCAAATTGTCTAAAACAGTATTTGACACACCCAAGATGGAGTTCCTAGGGATGATCATCAGACAAGGGAAAGTGGAGATGGACAACAAGAAACTAGAGGCCATTGAAAAGTGGAAACCCCCCACCACAGTAAAGGGAATTTGATCACTCATGGGATTTGTGAACTTCTACAGGAAGTTCATTCCTAACTTCTCCAACATCGTCACACCCCTTAATCTACTCACCAGAAAGAACGAACCCTGGAACTGGACCTCACTTCAACAAAATACGTTTGATGAACTAAAATGCATCTTCTTCTCTGCCCCCATACTCCAAATCCCCAATGTGTCTTGACCCTTTTCCATCATGACTGATGCGTCTCTCCTTGCTGCTGGTGCCATCCTCCTTCAACCCGATGCCAACCAAGACCTACACCCTTGCACTTACTTTTATCGAACCTTTTTCCCAGCCCAATGGAACTACAATATCTATGACCGAGAACTCCTAGTGGTCATTCTCGCACTTGAGGAATGGCACCAATACCTACAAGGAACCCAACACCTGGTGACCATCATTACTGACCATAAAAACTTATCCTACATCAGGGACCCCTGTAAATTATCCAGGTGACAAGCTAGATGGTCCCTATTTCTCCAAGATTTCAACATCATTTGGCAGGTCACACCCAGATCCAAGATGGCACTGGCAGACACTCTTTCCCAGCGAGATACTGTAGACACCTCCGATGACAACACCAATGCCACCATTTGTCCCAAACCTGCAGTGATCGGAGCCCTCGACCTCTCTCTTGCACATCATATCCAAAACTCCTCCTCATCTGACCCACTAGTCCTACAAGCCATTGAAAATCTACATGCCAACACCCCTTTATTCCCAAGGTCCTCTGTAAAAGACTAGACGTATGAAGGTGGACACCTCTATTACAAGAAACGAATGTATGTCCCTCCTGACACACGCCACACCCTCATCTCCTCCCTCCACTCCTCGTCAACTCTGGGACATGCAGGAAGATTCTGCACTAAAACCTTCATCAAACAAGACTTTTGGTGGCCAGGACTTTCCACATATGTCAATCAATTCATTGAAGGATGTGCCACCTGTCAACAGAACAAAGTGAACACTCATCCTACCTGACCACCACTAGCCCCAATACCCTCATCCTCATCTCTTCCCTTTAAACAACTCTCCATCAACCTCGTCACCGACCTCCCTGAAATTCGTGGCAAAGATTCTATTCTGGTTGTGGTCAACCACAGCCTTATGAAGGGGGTAATTATTATCCCATGCTCCAAGACCATTGATGCTGCAGGAGTGGCCAAACTCTTTTTCTCCCATGTTTTCAAACAATTTGGCCTACACAACTCCCTGATATCTGATAGGGGACCTCAGTTCACCTCCACTTTTGCTAAGAATTGGCCAGACTCCTCCAATATGACATCAGACTCTCCACAGCCTACCATCCTCAAACTGATGGACAGACGGAGCATACCAATCAAGAAATTGAGACGTACCTCCATATCTTTTGTGCCAATAACCCCAAAAGCTGGCTCGATTTCCTCCCTACTGCCGAATTCCAACACAACTCCACCCCACATCATTCCACCAAGACATCCCTGTTCAACCTTATGCTCAGATATGAACCCTGAGCATACCCCCCTTTAGAAAAGATGTTTCTACCCACACTTGAGAATAGGTTGCTCTCCCTTCAGGAGGCAAGAAAGGAAGCTCTAGCTGCTCATGAAACTGCTCAACGAATCATGAGAGAATGGAACTTCAAGACATTCTCACCTTGGAAAGTAGGAAACAAGGTCTGGTTGGAAACCACCAATCTGCTCCTACAATACCTGTGCAAAAAACTTTCCCCCAAACGTCTTGGACCCTTCAAGATCACTCAAGTTCTATTCCCACTCATATACTGCCTCCAATTGCCATCCACATGGAAGATTCATGATACCTTCCATGCTGGCCTTCTCTCCCCATTCAAACAGACCAACACACATGGCCCCAGCTTCTCCGATCCTCTGCCAACCCTGATTAACTCCAAAGAAGAATATGAAGTGGAAGCCATAGTTTCTCACAAGGGTTCTCCTGGCCATAGGAAGTACCTGACTGCATGGAAAGGTTACCCAGCCTCTGAAAACACATGGGAACCTGAAAGTAATCTCTGCCATGCAAAACACCTACTGACAGAGTATAAGAAGAAACATCACCTACTCCAATAGTCCAGAAGAACTTGTTCAGGACGCGGCATCTCTTCATGAGTACCCCCCTGGATGCGCACTGTCTAGATTGCCCCTCTCTGTTATGCTTGCCTGGTTGCCCTAGTCACCCTTCTCTCCACCTCCTACTACATCTACTGGAAATGCCGATATCTGAGGGAGGACCCCCCGACCTATGTGGTTTTTCCTAATTGATCCCGAAGAATACGCACCCTATGTCTTCCACCACCTCCTCTCCATCCTTGTCTCCATCCTCGCTCACCTCCAACATGTCTTTTTTACACTCTTGCTCAGTATATCCCTGTGTATTACCTATGCCCGTCACCTACACCCTCTATGTTGCAGTCATCACCAATGCCGCCATCCTTTACAAACTCAAAAAACTCCCTTTCTATGAATCTGACACCATCTCCCAGGAATTAGTCCATTTACTCCACAATTCACTTCATCTACAGTCATATTACTCTTGTTCTGTCCCCGATCCTGATCAGGCTTTACTCCATGTCACCGGAGACCTGGTCTGTTGTACCTTAAACACCCTCCACCTCCATGGCTTTCACTCGTACATCACTCGTCTCCCAACTGAAATCCTGTTCCCTGTCTTCTCCCCTCTCTACCAATTGATGTCCCCTCTGGATAGAGAAAGATATTGTGAAATCATCACCTCCGAACCTGTAGAACCTGTCACTGAGGTCACATTGTCACCTATCCCTGTCCCTCCTCCATCATCTGCAACTACAGTCTCTTCTCCCACCTCGCTTACTTCATCTCTTGCATCTCATATACCCTCTCATCCCAGTTCTCCTTCCTTCTCTCTAGCCTCTCGCATCTCCTCCAGACCAGCATCTCCTACCCCCACTCTTGTCCCTGAAACTGGTTTCTCCCAGGAAAATGCCCTTCTTCGCAGTGCCTACTCCCAGCGAACAACCTTTGGCCACCAGATTGTTTCCACCCCTACCCAGGTCCTGCCTAGCCTCTATCTGAAACCACTGGCGACCCCTGACACCCAGTGTTTTCATTGCCACAATAAAGGTCACTACCGAGAGAATTGTCCAACTTACCACTGCCCCCATTGTCATGAGGTGGCTCCTGGACACCCTTCACATCTGTGCCTCCGAACCAGATGCTCCTTTTGTAAGCATTGGGGACATTCCGACAGAGCTTGTCCACACCATATTTGTGGAGATTGTGATCAACCTGGGCACATTGCAGATGACTGCCCATTTTCAAACCTTACCCCAGAACAGGCAGCCCATGTCTTTGGAGACGGAACACCCTTATGATCTGCTCAAAAAACAATCCTTAGTTCTCAAGCCAGGAGCTTGAGTATATGAGAGGGGTAATGTTACTATTGACTATCTCTCCGGGACTTCTTTTCTTCTTGTCCGTACTACTCAACGTATGCTTCCCTTAGGACTATGTCAATATATTGAGGACCGGTACGTATTCTCTTTAGGCCCTTGATGCTTTTCCTTCACGCCCTTCAATCAGGATGCTCCTACCCCTGTTCTCCTTCTGCTCTTCATCTCCTGAGTGGGGTAGGATCTTATCTTTGATCTTGTTGTCATTCTCTCTGCCTCTTTGTGATCCCCACAGACAGCTTTATCTCCCCTAGGCAATTCTCTCACATCGCCTCATGTTCCTCATGACTCATCCTCATTCTATTGTATTCCATTGAGTTCCACAATGACACGTACAGTAGTACTTATACTGACTGCCGCTGTATTAGTTCTTTACACTTATTCTATGCAATACAAGGTATCTTGTTGCATCCAAGTCTTGCCTTGAAACCCTCAGTCTCTCAAGTCTTGCTTTGTGATCCTAAGTCCAGCCTAGTCTTCTCAATGGATGTTGTGTCTCTCCATGAGCACCTCCCATTGGTCAGACCGTACAGGCCGCTCCCTAGTCAATGGATATCTTCCACGTAACACCCCTCCCCTGTTGCCATATCCCTGGCCCTTCACATCTCATCCCCACCCCCCTCTCCTACCACAAGCCCAATAGACACCAATGATGTCATCCAAATCCAGATCACTGAAGGCCAGTGGATCACCTCTTTGGCCTCAAGAGTCTTGATCCAATGCTCACACTCCTGCTCCCCCAGCACCCGCTGTTACATTTGCTCAGATCTTGGTTACCACAGACTCTTCTGCCCAATGCATGTCTGTCCTACCTGCAGAGAGGCAGTGCTGGGCCACACAGCACATCATTGTCTGGAAACCCAGTGTAATCTCTGTCATAGATGGGGACATTCCAACAACATTTGCAACCTTTAAATCTGTGGAAGATGTGACATCCCAGGGCATGTGGTTGATAACTGCCCAGTCAATCCACTTATCCAGCTGGACATTTGCAGCACTTATGGAGAAACTTACTCTGATGACAATGACCTCAACACCCCTGTGGATGACAACTAAGAGAATGGTATGTATCAAGCCTGGGGCTTGAATATATGAAGGGGGTAATTGTTACACAGGAGGCACTTGTTGCCATGGTATGATCTCATATAGATCCAACTAAGGGAGGTGCTCACAAAGAGATGCAACATCCTTAGGGATTTATAGAGATAGACTTGGGATTTCTGGGATATTCAAGGTAAGACTTGGATGCGACAAGATACCTTGTATTGCATAGAATAAGTGTAAGGAAAAGTACAGCAGCAGTGGGATATAAGTACTATACAATGCATTATCAAGGAAGGCAATGGAACTTGGTAGAACATGATGAGTAATAAGGAACACAAGGCAGTACGAGAGAACTGCCTAGGGGAGATAGATCTGTCCACAGGATCACAAAGGCAATGAAAGAGACAATGAACAAAAATAGATCCTACTCCACTTCAGGAAGGGAAGAATAGAAGCAGAACAGGAGTAGGGATGTCCTGAGGAAAGGACGCAAGGGAAAAGTGCTGGGGACCAAGGGAGAATACATACTGGTCCTCCAGATACTGACATAGTCCTAAGGGAAGCATACAACAGTAAGAGTGACAAAGA
>JBBPMO010000517.1:0-22629 GCA_038090315.1 Xanthoconium stramineum | reverse complement strand
GACGATACGTGTTTGAATCTTGAAACCACGAGGCACATTCATCATTTCAAGAGGACTGCACGCTATCTCCGTGTCGCAATCTAGCAGTTCCCTCATGCTCTAGAACGCGATGGAAAGCCAATCGGTTCTCAAGTTTTTTTATAATTCATGTTTATTGTCCAATAGGGCTGATACGCCCTTTACTAGACATGACCTCAGTTCTCAAGTTGTCTCTGGCCGTTGATACCTGGGCCGAAAGTTCAGAGAACTTCGAAGGCGAAGGAGTAATCTCGCAGACTGCCATTTCGACCCTCTAGTACGTCTCTCGTTCTTCTCGGTATCCATATGACTATTCCGACGTGGTTTATGCTCGAAGGGCTTGGTGAACGACTTCTCCGTGCGACCATGAATACGGCAAGCGACACACCGCGAGATGGTGCACTGAGATCATTGTTACGCGCTCCGAGCATATTCCCGGCGGACAGTTCTCGACGGCCACCCACCGTCCTCGACTCCCAACCATAAGTACAGTACGTAAATCGATGCGGAGTGATGACGCGCTAAGAACTAAGAGTGTTACGTGTTGTGCTAACTAACTCTACTATTTCTACACGAACGGCTCGTTTCGTTCGGAGCCCGAGTCGGCGAGTTGTATCAGTAAGATTGATGGGTTGTGCGGCGGCATCGTTAACTTATGCTAGTCTTTGATGCTAGGGACAAGTCGGTGTCCCATGGGGCTTGTACTGATGACGGTCGTGACCAGTCCACCTGCTCCAGAGTGATGTCCGTCCCATGGTCATCGGGCGTGGTCGGAGACAGAAAGATGAATGTCAGAATGCAGAGTCACGAGGATGAACTAGCTGCTGGCATGCAGCGCCATATGGGAAAACGCCAATGTGAAGGGCTCGCCTTTGGGACATTATGCACTATGCACATGTGCACATGGTACATGGCTTGACGCGCATAGCCCGGTGACCGGTGACCGGTGATTCAGAAGAACCCACGGTCATTTGCGCAGCAACGGATCCCACAGCACATTTTCCCCAGACAAGGTCCATGCGTCCAAACGGGCAACCCGTTCACGCTCGTTGTCGTCGTGTCAATGCCAGTGATCTAACTTCGGGCCGACCTCCTTCAAGTTGTCTGGTTCCTCAGTAACCCCACGTCTCGCACAGTGGATCGCTCCCGACTCTCAAGTTGTCTAGTTTCCAGGGAGACTTTTCACGCTCCATCGCGGCGTCTTGATGCTTTCCTCCATCCTCACCACGCGTGGACCCTCGACGTGACGTCGACCTTCTCTCACCGGCTCCTATGATGCCCATGCCCATGCCCATGCAGCAAGCGAACGTGTATTCCCTGGTCACAAGGCTGCGCTCTGAACTCGGGCCCGTGCGCCCCGTGTGGGTCCATGCAGCATTGTTGTCCATGTCCTTGGAGCGTATCAACCCGTCATATGCGCGATTTGCTGAGTGTGTTTTTCCCCACCCCTTTCCGTTATCCAGTTCTAATCTCAGTAGCGTCCAGGACACACGCGCAGCGCATTGTCGCGAACGTTTTATCGAGCAGTGTTCTCACATGCCGAGTCCAAGTGCAATCGTTCGTCGAGACCCTCGGTGGCACCGACTGGCATTCGACGAGTCCGAGTCGCAAATCCAAGGACGCCCGGTGTATTCCCCTGCCCCCCTATTCTCATTCTTCCTCTTGACTCGTTCTCACACCCGACGGCATGTCCTGATACGCGTACGAATCTAGTATCGCAGATCCTGGAAGAACTTAAATTACCCGAGGATAGGCGAGCACGCCGACTAAATCATGCGTGGATTAAGCCTCGGAAAGCTCACGCTCATTTGTCTCGTTTCCGTATCTCTCCCAACAGCAACCAGCAACCAGATGCAAACTCTGGTTCGCGATCACGCAAGATAGCGTCACGTGATAGTGGGGTCCACATCGAATGAGCGTTGGTCAAGATCGCGCTGGATGGATACACACGACGCCACCCCAGGAAGGGGGTGTGAGCGTGGGTGTCGGTCGAAAAAAAAAATACATTATTATCCCTAACCAGGGAGACATCAGTGTCGGAAAAGTGGGTGAGACCAGTTCTGACTGGTTTCAGTCCACTGTGCTCGCCAAGGACCCTTTTTTTTACCCTTTTGGACCGCCTTCATCCAATCACAGCTCCGGAATGGCCAGTCGTTAAGCGGTAACGCCATTACATGATTTGCTGGTGACGTGTCAGTTTCATCGAGGAGAGATGAAACAGACTCGAGTGGTTGGGGAGGGTTGGTGGCTAGGAAACGGGCGTTTCGTGACGTAACGAAGGTACGTGATACCGAGCACGTTCCAGGAGACAGACGGAGAGCGCTCGCGGGAGAACGGTAGCGAATGAATGAAACAGCCTGAGAGAAAATGAGGCTAGTTGAAGCGCGATAAAGTGAGAGATCCGCGCTAGCTGATACATGACATCCACGTTCCTCGAGATGATCGGGGCAATGAAACAGGGGGAAGCAGGACCATGCGTGCGTATGTATACTACATGTGTGACGTGGTGGTGTTGCACTGAAGAGGTAGCCAGATTGAGTGCCCGTCTCTGGGTTGATCAGTGGAGAAATGGTCAGATACGTTCCAGTAGGTAACAAACGTTATAGGGTCACTGATCTGCCAGCATTTTGCCATCACGTTTCAGCAAGACAGGCGTGTGTTGTATCTGAACCAACAAGGATGGAAGCGGAGTTGCAAGAGAGTCAGACTGACGATTCGATCCACCGACTCACTCACAAAGTTTAAGACTTGTGGATGGAATGGCCGATGAGTCCTGAGGCCTGAGTGCTAGCATACGGGGATGGTACGGAACGGTAAGGGGACGTCAGATAGCAAATACAAATTGAGTTTGCCCCTCGGGCAACCCTCGGGCGTTTGTTTCGGCATGGGGACGGTGGGAAGGGTGGGAGTTTGGTGGGACGCTCAGGCCGCTGGGACCGGTCCGGTTCACCCATATCGAGACGTGTGCCAGCGAAGTGTCACAGATTCAGAAAGACGGAGGAGATGGACGCGTGCGTGCAGGTGCTAAACACGCTGGACGGCGTTCTCGCGACTTTGCGTGCAGAGTTGGCTGCGGCGCGCGAGGCGGCGCGTATGCAAGCTGAAGACGCGGACACCTCACGAGCAAAGAAAATCCCTGATTATCGTGCCGTCAAAATGATCCAGATCTGCCCAAGGCAAGACGCCTCATCCATGCGGGAGAATGCGCCACCGAGACCACAAAAACACTGATGGAAAAGGGGAAAACATCCACGAAACATCGTATTCTATACAACAGGATGGGGAGACAGTCGCGCGAATACATACTGCACGATGCGGTGTTCTCAGGAGGGAAACGGACGGACCTACAAAGGTCGAAATCGAGTTAGCACGCGATGCCAAGGACAGGGGGAATCAAAAGATCAGAGTTGCAAATATTTGGCTGTGTGCTCTGCCGATCGCGACCATCTGCATCCGAACAATTCATCACTGGATGATAATGATAATGCGCTGGATTCCTCCAAAAAATGTCGTTCATAAGACGACGATGGTCACGCAGCAGGCGGACCTGAGCTTGGCTGAGCTAAATGCGAAAAACAAGTGATAAGTGATTAGAGAGTTATTCACCCTTACGAAATTTGTAAGTTTGGCGCTGCTTCTTTGCCAACTTTGGTGTTGCTGCGCCATCATTGTAACATGCAGGGTTGATCCATACAAGCCCGTCCTCTCCCGAGGCGCAAGGTGACTGACGTAGTTCGACCCATTCGACCCCTGCTGCTCCGCAAGCGGAACCCTTACAGGTAAACACATCTTGTCGGACGATAACGGGTGAACCACCAAAGATGACGTGTCACTCGCCCGCGGTTTTGTCGGTCAGAGTTGACCGCAGTTCGTATCCACGAAGAAGGCTTACTAGCCTGAGTGCATACTGCGGATGAGAACTTACAGAGGTCGCGTGATGCGCCGCGTCAATGGTGCTCCCGCTCGCTTCCATAAACAGGGTCCGAGGAGCCACGACTGACTTTGGACACACGTCAAGTGACCGCGTCGCGTGCCAGCGCACTCGGGTGCATCTCTAGGCAGATAACAGGCAATATTGGGATGAAACCAGCTAAAAAAACGGACGTATCTTTGCTCTGAAGATAGCATGAGAACATTGACTAAGCTGGGTGGTTTGAAAGAATGAGAAATTTACCGACTTGAAGGGCTCCATCCCCTCAATAGGCACCTCTTCCAGGTGAACCACAGTGTGTGCCGATGCTGTGATCCGAAAAACTAGGAGTGACCGTGGGCTTTAAATTCGACGAATGGAGTACAATCGACTGATTTGGAGGTGGCATAAGACACAATCCCAGATTACATACTCCAAGAGCCTTCCATAACTTGTTCCTTAGACGACATCAACTTGAGGTAATCGACTTATCTATGCCTATGAAAGCAAGAACGTGTTGTACGCAAAGTTTGGAAATGATAATGATACCATGCGTGTTGCCAGCAGTGGGCAACTCTGAGTCAGCCCTCCCACCGAAAACAGAAAGTATATTCACATTCCTTTCCAGAGCTTGAGAAAAATAAACACACGAATACAGTCGATAAGGTTAATCATTGCAACCATGGGATAGACAGACCTATCGAACTTTGCGCGCGTATCATGCTTAGTGTCATAATCTAGATATACATACATCCGGAACGTCAGGCCATCCGAATCTGGTTAAACACTTGGCGAGCATTCCCGCGCCGTTTATCAGTGTACAAGGTGACCTGCAGGAATGTTGCGCCAGCCCGGCTTTGTGAATTCCACCTCGCTGGCGCACGTCTCATCCATATCGGACCCTTCGAGAAGCCAATCCTCGCCTCGGCTAAACATGTCCCTGTCCGGAAACACCTCCAAGATTTCAGTCCTGAATCCCTCGGTCTCAAGGGTATACGTCCGGCGGAGCTCACGCCTTCCCCGAACAGTCAACGTCTCAACGTTGAGAAGAGTAAACTGCGGGTTACGACGGAGTTGCCGAAAGGTTTGCCCGATGGGAAACTTGTCATCTAGGAAGAGACGTTCGCTTTCAGGAGACGTGATTGTGACGATGGACGTCGCAACGCAGACGACACGGTTGGCGCACAAGAGGTGTACCTGACGCGTCTGCGTGATAGGGTGCTCTGGCGAAGCGGGGCGTAGACGGGGGGACCCGTTTGCGTAGATGCGTTTCACGTGGATGGGCCGTGCAAAGAATGAGCTGTCAGGAGAAACATATCATAAACACAATTGGCAAAGGAGGTACAGTTAGGAAAGTTTCGCTACCTTAGCAAACGTTGCAGGTCACCCTGTGCAGCAAGCATAATGCGCTCTAGGCCGGTCGTATCATTTGGAATGCAAGAAAGCTTTTTGGAGTGAGTGAGTGCGTTGTTTCCAAGGAAGCAAACGGTCCACCTTTACGCTCGTGGATGCAGTGTTATACGAATCTTCTGCGAGCATGCTGTCCTTAAAGGTGGTCTGGATTGAGTGGAGTCTGGGGGGGTATTCTCTGTCAAGTGGGTAGTGTGGTTGGGGACCTTGTATCCTCCCTAGTCTTATGTATGGGGCGGAGACGCTCGGAGGAAAGCAACATTTGCCCGAATCGGAACTAAACAACCCCGCATGTCAGAGCCCGGAAACAGTGATGTCAAGCGAAAAAATTTTGTTCGCTTCAAAGGTCGCATTCACACACTCACATCAAAACATGTAAATCAGAGTTGGCCATCTCCTTATCTAAACTGAGACCGTGGGCCTTCGAGATATATATCAGTTCTGTCTTGTTGATCGCTGCGACGTACGTGGACGCTCGTGTGGTTCTTCGCGAGAGTGTTCATCCCCTATTAGGCGAAACTTTGATAACTCTGCTAAAGTCCGAGTCTGCACTTGCAGACTGCACCTGGCCTGTCAGTAAGTACAGGCACAATTCTGTAAGGCTGGGATATATTGAGATCATGTTCAAGACACGACAAAAAACTAAGATCCGAAATCCACATACCAACGCCTACTTCTGTGTCAAAGTGTTCTCACGTGATACGCATATAACAACTTACAACTTACAAAGATACGAGTGTTCTTAATGGGTATGTAGTTCCCATTATCGTGGCATGGCACGGCCCCTTTTATTCCTCTCTGATTAGTCCTTTTCCTCATGAAGACTAGTGGCAGCACCTCTAGCGCTGATGCGGCCTGTATTCGTTGATGGGCCATCAGTAACTGGCGATCGCGATGTTTATGTGGCGAGTTGCACAACACTGAGATGTATGAATCAGTTCGTAACAGGTAGGGCACATTGGCCCAGGTACATGAAATGTGGTGAACTCATTTTCTCGTTAGACTGGACCCAGAGCTCTCTCCAGCTGGACCGATTCTCCTCAATGTCGATGTGGGTCAAGTCATTACTGCAGATGATGTGGAAGCCAAATTTGTCCTGAATGAAGTGAATGCTCGCAAGCAGATGATGGGGGGGAGCGTGTAGACAACCTAGATCCGACATTTGTGGAAATAGATCAGATCAGTGAGAGTTTTACGGGTACACATCTCCTTTGATGCTTGTCCGTTTCGCTGTATCTCTTTCCCCCGTACGCGGTCCGAGCTGCTCAAGTACATTTCCGGTGTCGGTGTGCCATCGAAGCCACGCAGACGGGCCAATTTCAAGTTCCCATCGTTGCCTGATGCTGTGACCGCATCCCTCATTTCGAGAATTGATGATATGAATTTCTCAAACGTCGGAGTAGTACTTACTTGAGTCATGGTGCATGATGCATGACTCCGCATCCGCTTTAATTTGAGCACTTGATCATCGTGATATGCTACTTCGTCATGCATCAATCATCCCCACTAACTTTGTGTTGGCACTCTGCGCGATGGGTTCAGGCCGTGTTCGAGTTGAAATGTTATGCCATGTGAGTGACTCCGTGGTGCTCCAAGTCGGTAAGGACGAGCTGGGGCATGCACTACACCAGCCAGCGTATGTTCGTTCAGTATGTCTTTTCGGTGACAATGCATCCGAGTCCCACAAAGCGCCAAGATCGACTTGGAATTGACATTGTATAAGTTTTTGTTCGTGAAATAATGAAGCTGATGTACACCTACGCATGTTCAGATTTCTTATAGTCACATACGAACAGAAGCATGCCTTTTCGAAGTGCTTATGATCGGATGATGGACTGTCCCCGACTGATAACCGGAGCGTGGTTGGATGTCATCGGGGAATAGAACATCACCCCGGGAGAAACTTATCATGCGCACAGTGAAGTGAATGACAATCAAGTCATTGAGAACTTTCGGACCGTCGTCGCTCGGAAAGGCCAGGTCTTTGGGTCGCATGAATGTTTCTCCAGGGGCTCAATTTCCTTTTCAAAAACAAAAATATTTTATTTCATTTTCCGATAGCTAAAAATGGTGAGGATAAGGTAGCGGTTCCATCCTCTTAGACTTCGTTTCCTTGTGGGTGCCCCAATAGATTCGGAGGAGACTCAAACGATGGTATGCAGACGCTCATCACTCTATTTTATGATTATGGATCCAGATACGCTGCAGGGAAGAGCCAAAAAGACACGCAAATTCGCTGCGGTGAAGCGATTACTGAGTCCAAATGATGCCCGCTTGTACGCCAATTACTCTCTTGCTTTACCATGCGAGGCATTTAACTATACCTTGACAGGAAGGAGAACCAATTAAAGCAAAAGAAAAAGAAGGAAGAGGAAAATGCGAAGGCAGTTCGTCGAGTGTACGTGATCGTACTCCCGCAGGCTCCAGAATGTTTTACTATGCCACCTCAGCCCGCAAATTGCGTCCTCTCTCTTTCTCGCACATAATACGGAACTCGTGCCACCATATCGCGTGCTCATCGACACCAATTTCATCAACTTTAGCCTTCAAAACAAGTTGGAGCTTATCAGCGGCATGATGGACTGCCTATATGCTAAATGTGTGTCCCTCTTCGTTTGAATGGCATTATCTGATTGTTAACGGGAAGGTATACCATGTGTGACTGGTTGTGTGATGGCCGAGCTTGAAAAGTTGGGCCACCGTTACCGCGTGGCTCTCCGGTGAGTCGTTCCCCTCTTTCTAGCCTCTCCAGAGCTGAAAGTATCTTTAAGGGTGGCTCGCGATCCTCGTTTTGAGCGCCTTCAGTGTAGTCACACCGGGACGTATGCCGACGATTGCCTAGTGCAGCGTGTTACAGCACACAAGTGTTATATTGTCGCAACGTGCGATCGTGAGCTTCGGCGACGGATACGAAAAATCCCAGGAGTTCCCCTCATGTACATCGTTGCGAGGCGATACGCTATTGAGCGCTTGCCGGACCAAGGAGCGCCAATATAATCCAAAAAATTTGCGACCTGATCTTCATGTTCTGCATAAGCTCCGCGGAGGATATAGGTAGGTGTCATGGGTGATTTTCCTTACTTCCCTCGATGAAACCGTACGGTACGTGGTCGCAACAAGTCTCAATCTCCATAACATCGTACCCTGTTGAATCTGCTCAGCACCATTCTCCCAGGACGTAGTGTGAAGATTACGAAGGGCCTATTGATGCTGAACTCGATTCTGACACTAACTTGCAGATCATGCTGAAGTATACAAATGGTTCCCACATTCTCATGCTTCAGCAACGTTTTCGATCAAATAGAGTTCTAATACACGGCGTCACCAACATCTGCTCTAAGCTAGGTACCACTACCTTGACGCTGAAGCTTCCCAGATAGGATATGTGGGTGTGACATATTTGGCTTCGTTAATGCTAATGAGTCAGCTTCAACCCTCGGCGGCGGATCCACTGAAATACCCACTTCGCAACCCCGCGACGCGTGCCACGAATCGCCTCGCCATTGAATGGAGGACCCTTCGGAGTCGCACTATCTCACGCTTCGGTGTCCTACTCAGTTTCTCAGGACTCCCCAAATTCGGATATACAGGTTTGCAAGATCGCGCGGAGCAGGGTGCTAGACATTCACCACCTCTTACAGGTGACAACCAGCTTCGTGTTGTGCCTTGCTCAAACAGTGGTGCGCAAACACAGCATGAGCCTGGCCTTTTCACTCACTGTATCTTCTGTCCAATCAACAGCACCACGTGTGGGGTTGCTGTATTGATGAAAGCCATGCTGTGCGAGAATGGATCTATGCGGAATTGGAATTGGAGAATGGTGCTGCTCTGGTGCTGCGCCAAGGTGCTTCAGTTCTGATCCGAAAATAAATAGGTCTGGAATTTCTGTCGAGACGCATCCATGAGGGAGTCAACATATTTTTTGTTACAGCGGAAATTTTGGTTTCCTCTGGCGAGTTCATTTCGGTGACCTGTACTGGTTTGATCGAAGCCTCGTTACGGGGTACCGTTAAGGCGCTCTACATGGGAAAGTTTTGGTGCGTCGAACTCACAACTGAGAACTGTGCCGTTTCCGTGCGTCCTATTATTTCCACGCAGGGTCAAAAGGCTAATCGTGATACGAAGGGGAATCGACTCTACTTTAACCTGGTCTCTTCGATGATTCTTCCCCCTTCAGAGGGTCATCCGCGACCTTGGAAAGCCTATTCGCATGCGATATCTGGTCCACTTCCAGATGCCCTTCGGTGGTTCACATGTCGGAGGGAACTCATTGCCGATATCGAGGTCCTCCGCTGTGATCGCGGGGCAGCGGCAACTTGATTATTCCTCCACAAATGTTTGATGTGGGACTAGAAGAAGGGGGGTCATTTCTGAGTTATTTGAGGCACGTCCATAATGAACGCCACGCCAATGTGCTTCTCGTTGGCTGTCCAAATACAACAAATAGATTTATAAAGGCTGTACCATCATCGGAATGTGGCTTGAAGCCCGTCTTTCGATAACGTTTGATTCGATCAACGCGTCAGTGCAGACAACGTCTTGTGGCTCGGACGAGTGACTCACTGACTCGCTGCGCCTTGCGAGGCGGTGTACGCACTTGGGCCATATCACGTGCCCCAACGCGCGTAAATTTGGACCAGACGCGATCTCTGCTTCTTTCAGAACGCCTGTTCAATCAGCCCCAAGGGAATAACGTCCAAGATGTCAAAGAACGCAGCACGCTTGGATGATACAATCCCTGTCGAATATCGGTATACTTGGTCGCCTGGCGGTACACTCTCCATCGAGGACTTCGTTGCCAAGGTATTCGTTCAGGTCACTTGTGAGCGCGGTTCGTGCCTCACATACCTACAGTACAAGCCGTCCATGGTCCAAAATGATGGCACAAAGCCGGTAGGGACGTGTCATCCCTGTTGTACGATGCAACGCTGACGCGCGATTCCAGTGGATTTGGGCAAGACGGGAACATAACGTCAAGGAGCCATCGGTCGAGAACGAAGCAGCTGCTATCGCGGAGGCTTCGGCTTATTGTGAGTATTGCACATTTATCCCATTACGAGAGCCTCAGGTTGTCCAAAGTGCAACAAGTTACTGACAGGATCGAGCAAATCAAGGTAAAGTGAGTGGGTTGCGACGTCATCCATCTGATGCTTTGTCAGAACGACGCATCTATCCCTGTACGTGGAAGCAAGAAAGCGGGGACGCTTAGTAAAAAGGAAGTTCGAGAGCAGGTCAACGATTCTCTCTCTTGCATGCGACTCCAGAAGCTTATTCTTACGTAGGTGCAAACTGAAGCTACTGAGAAACTGAAAGAGATATCCAAGAAGTATGGTTATGTGTGTGGGAAGTGGTACGTACCTAGGTACCTTTCTCGATCGCACATCACATTCGTCTACTAGGTTGATTTTCGCTCCATCGGACAAGGTGGATGTAATTTGGAGCAAGATCGCCTGTGAGACATCACAGTTGCAATGGCTTCGTGATTAATATCTGAATAGCTTCCCTGGCCTCTGGCCCTCTGTCTTCCACGTCTGCCTTCTGTACGAAGGTAGCTACGTCGCCTGAAGATGCCGGTCCTGGACACCAGCATCTTATATGTATATATCTTCCTGATGTCTATGACAAAGAAGACGTTACTGCGGTATGTTACAATGCAAGATTCATCCTTGGGTACTAAACTCCTATTAGGTCATGAAAGTACTGTTGAGACAACATGGGCTCAATCTCAGTGGGGTCAAGTCTGATATGTACACAACAATTGGTATAGTTTGAACTTGAAAACATTCTATTTACACATTGCTAATTTCCATTGACAGGCTTGGATAGCAAACATCCCAGTGGCATACCCTCAACTGTAGGTTCTCTTTCTTTTCTTGTGTGAATTTAATTGATGTTCTAGTAGGTATGGAAGAATGTGTCATTGTTGAAGGGTTCTGAGATCAAGGTTTGTATGCAATCTGAATTTATGAATTACATTGAAATTGTGGTGCAGGAACTCAAAGATGCATATTATACTGAGTTATCTGCTTCTAAAGCCACAACTTCTACAACAAGTCCATTCAAGGAGTCCAAGCTGGCTGGAGGAAAGTCCAGGCCTCTTCTTAAGAAAAAGGCTGCAGAAGATCCTTTTGCATCTGATGAAGAGACTGATCCCAAAGGTAAAAAGTTGGCTGATGTGGGCAAGAAGAGGAAAGCTCCAGAGAGTGAGGGGAGTGGTAGTGGTAGTAAGTCTCCAGTAAAGAGGAAAACTGTGTGATTGCACTTGAAGTGGCTTGTGGAGGTGGCTCTTTATGTTTGTTCAGCTTGACAAAATAGGTTCTATGTGTGAGATTGTTGGCTTCCATATGTACATCTGATTATTGATCTGGGACCATATCCTTACAGAAAACTACAGGGTATTCATCAAGGGTATTATCCTGTGCATGGTGACCTTAAGAGATTTATAGGGTGCCCTGTCTCTCCAAGAACCATCTGGCATACTGAGATGGGTGAACGAAACCTTCTTTTATGCCTGTCTCCAAGTGCAAATGTACCAAAGGTCGAACAAAGTCATCCCTGAATTGTTGAATCTTTTGTGCTTGCTGCAAGCATGGGATCGAGATAGCCGTTCGGACATACATCCAGAGGGACTCGTGAATAGGATACTCCTGCACAAGGCAAGTGGCATGATCCAGTAGATCCTCCTCAACAACTATCTCCACCAAGGGCGCATCCCGACTCTGGCAAGCCACTTGAGAAAGCGCGAGAATGGTATGAATTGCGCTATAATCGGACACGTGACGGTCAATCCATCTCTTGAGTCCCTTGATTTCGTTGCGGAAAATCGAAACAAATCCAACGGCATCTGTGCCATTGGAGTAGTCCGAGAGAAGACTCTGAATGCATGTCAGTCGGTGTGTCCACGCGAAGTAATTCCGTGGATAGACTTCGCAAGCATGCGATACCAACTCGAGTTCTTGTTGAAGCGCTTCTCGCGATGCGAGCTGCAGACGACAGTGGGAACCCGCGTCCGTAGCGTTCGAGAGCTGTGTAGTACAGGCCGACCTAAGAAGCCATTGCCTGTGATACCACAGCTCGCCTTGTTTGACGCAACGTTCTGCAGAAAGAAGGGCTGCTGTGAAACGCAGCTCGGTGTGCAGATCGAGTAGATCCATCCGAACGAGATGCTTTCTGGCGTTGAGAGCTGTCTGGTGGCACGGGTTTCCGACGACCACAACGGACGATGAGGCAGCGAGACTACGAACGAGGGAGGGATCGAGGTGGGGGTTCTGTTGAGCCATTGACGTCGGCCGCGTGGGTATGCAGCTGCGAACGGATTTGAAGATGCCGACGGCGTGGAGATAGGTTCTGAGAAGGGTCTTGTATGGAATACCAAGGTTGCCCTCGGTGAAAAGGAACGGGGCAAAAGATGGCTCCAACTGGATATCAGACAGGTTCTGTGTCATGGAGATGGAGACATCGTCGGGAAGGATCTCGATTGTCTGACTGGAAACGTATGGTTAATGTATTGGTTCTATATGAGATTACTCACGGGCACTTGGCTAGAAGTGAAACTAGAAGCTCGTATGTTTCTGAGGCTGGGGGAGCGAGAGCACTCATGTTGTTGGCGGTGGCCAGTGGTGAACTTGACACCCTTGGGTCGTGCGAACTGGCCTCGATCGTTGTTTCTTGAAATTCACCTCAACTTCCACAGACCGCTGAATATTTTCACTGAGCGATCCTCGCATCATCCGATAAAATCATAAAAATGCTTCGGCTTGTCATAACGAGTTGACTCCTTCCAAGATTCTGCAAGAGGGCAAAGACGTAGCAGGATAATCCGACGACATTCCTGTGGCAAGAGAATGCCAATGTACACTTCCGCTCGGCCAACTTGTTGCATTATCGGCCTGACAGGCTCCCCGCGTACCACTGGATCACACACCAGGGTCATGTTGGATCCCGCCATGGCCAGGAGGCTCGTCCACATCCTCGTCACCGTCTATGTAACCGGTGCTATCGTCTACTCCTCGTTTTCTCTGTTGATGATCGCAGCGCTGAAGATAAAGGGTTGGTTCGCTCCTAACTCGGCAGATACGAGAGATGGCATAAAGTCGCGAAGCTTCAAGCACGCTTCGGTCTCGTCGAACCTTCCCGAAGAGACGCTGTGCTGGCCAGCTTCGACAAAGGCCGACGGCGACCTCAGAAGCAACGAAGTCGCGATGAGAGAACGGCTCTTCCTCTCGAAAGCCTTCTCCCAAAGCATGCAACCGTGCAAGATCGTTCCCTTTTACTACAAAGGTTCAGCGACCTTCGAGCACGATGACATTACAGTCACCACCCTCGTTACTTTCAATCGATTCAGAGTCTTTGGAGAACTAGCCAAACGATACAAAGGTGCGAGAATGTTCTTGTGGAGGTATCGACGTTGTATAACATTTGCAGGTCCTATATCCGCCGCTGTTCACGTGGTTCCCAGTGATTCTCATGTTGTGCTGGATGCGCTGCACGACCTGTATACGTCGACCCCAGGGATGTCAAGTTTTGTCGATGTACACCTCGTTCTCTCCCCGTTTGCTCGCCAACTGAATACGTGGCGCAATGCTGCCCGTTTATTCGCGCGTACGGAATTTGTGATGATGCTGGACGTCGATTTCGCCATTTGCACCGACTTTCGAAGTCATATTCGAGCCGGTTTGGATGGCGAGGTGGGACGTAGCCTTCGGGATGGCCACGCAGCATTGGTTGTTCCAGCATTCGAATACCTCAACCAACAAGATGGTATCGATCCGGATACCTTTCCAAGTGACAAAAAGGTTCTTTTCGCGCCTGTTTCTATACCAATCGAGTTCAACCTATTTCAGGTTCTGTTGGAGCTTGTCAAAGCAGGTAGAATCGACATGTTTCATAAATCTTGGGCTCCGGGGCATAACAGCAGCGATTATCCACGATTTTATGCTGCCGCCCCAGGAGAGGTGTACAAGATCAAACAGTACCAGTCCGCATACGAGCCATACGTCATCTTCAAGAAAGAAGGGCCACCTTGGTACGTGCTTGAATTCAGTGATCGTGTCCATCTACCATGCTGGCTCTTACACCCCAGGTGCGATGAGCGATTCGTGGGGTATGGAGGCAACAAGGCGGCTTGTTTATATGAGATGTATCTCTCCGGAATGTCGTTTCTTGTGCTCGCGGATCATTTCTTGGTTCACCAAAGCCATGTGTATGAAGAAGCCGCGCGGAGGGTTGAGGTACTTGGTTCACTTCTTTGTCCATGATGCTTCATCTGACGTATTGCTCGAAGCGCAAAAGTAACCGCAAGGTCTACCAGGACTTTAAAGAAGAAACTTGTCTCCGGTGAGTATACCTGGTGTGTACACTTTTGCCGTTGAACTCCTCCGTGTCTCGAAGGTATCTCCGGCAGCACCGTGACGCCGGCTCGTTGTACACCACTCTGGGACACAACGTTATGGAGGAGTGCAAGAAGCTTAAAGGGGTCTCAAGTTCAGCTGTATACGTAGGTTTCTTCCGATTTAAATTCGAATTACTTATCCTCAGTGTCTCTCTAGATTATTGATGGGAAGGTGTAGGATAAAGGTATTCCGCCCAGTGTTTAGTTCAAAATAGCTACTTGTGTCTTTGTCGCACCTCCTTGCTAGTGTGCTCGACATCTTCACCTCCCACTGACAGAAGTTTAATCTGATAAGATTGTACGTACGAAGAGCAAACGTGGCAGGTTGCGCTGTGGCAGTGCAAAACTATGCTCGACAAGCTTGTCCACACGATCGACTAAGTGGACTTGCTTGTGGACGACGACGACGACTTTGGCAACCTACACCACTCATTTTCCCAAAGGCGATTGTCTTTTACCATGTCTTCGTGTCGCAGAACACGAACACGTCGATCAGCGTGGCTGGCTTTTGGGCTCGTCGCACTCAGTGCACTCTCTGCCTCTGCGCAACCAGAAGCGTCCTTCTCTGTTCAAAGTGTAAGGCGGGCATCCAGTATTCGTTCTTTCTCACCAACGTTCTCCGTTAGGTACAACCCGAACCCACCAGCACCAATAATGTCCATGAGACACCCGTCAGCCCATGTCTATTACCCTCACCGAATCACCTCTGACGCGATCCCTTGTAGGCACCTCTACACACAGCAGTAGACGTTGAACGGGCACCTGAAGGTTCGCTCTCTGTCCACTTTGGGATGCGCGCAAAAGGTTAACGCGTGCACAGCTGCCCGTGCCTTCAAGGTTGCAATGATAACACTCTCCAATCTCACTGCGCATCCACCACCCTACGACCACGACCCATACTCACAATCCAGCACCTCACAAGCACTATCGTTCCTCTCATCCTATCTGCCCAGCGCTCAGGGTCAAGGCCCCGTCGGTCGCGCCACTCGAATAGCGATCAAGCTTCGTCAAAAGTATTCTCCTTTTCGATTCTTCTCCTGGACGGACGGTTCGGCCGCAGCTGCATGGAAAAAGGACGAGGAGATGCGCGGCAAGGCAATCAAGGTGATCGACTTGCTTCAGTACTCCGTCGAGCTGGGTAATACGGATGCACTATACACTCTCGCTCGTCTATCTCTCGTGCGTTCCCTTCTTTTTCGCGGTCCTGCGGTACTTTGGACTGAGGAAACGTTCCCCGCAGTTCCCGCCAAACATCTACTTTACGTCGGACCCCAAGCTTGCATATTCGTATTTCTCTACGCATGCGTCCTTGACCGGAAACGCGACCTCGCAAGCCTTCCTTGCGTTCTTTCACGCAACAGGCTATGCGGACACGGTACCGGTCGATCAAGCCAAGGCCATGCTATACTACACTTTTGCCGCACAGGGAGGACACAAGGGTGCGCAAATGGCACTTGCATACCGTTACTGGAGTGGTATCAGCACTTTGGAAGATTGCTCTCGGGCTGTGGAATGGTATGAGGCAGCTGCCGATACTGGTAAATACTTACGCTGTATCTTGTTTGCGAGCTTGGTTGACATGCGTTGACAGCCATGGAGATGTTCTTGTCAGGCCCTCCTGGGGGTCTTACCTTACCTTACACGCATACACGGCTCTCTGATTTGGACGGAGGAGTATACGGACCAGGTGCCAGTGTGGCATCGACAGGCCTCAACATCGTGAAGCCAGCTGTAAAAGCAGGGTTTGCTCAGGCTGCAGGCGAAACGTGGGAGGATCTTCTCGAGTACTACATGGTATGTCTCTCGTGTCAAGGCGCAGAGCGTTTCGATTCACTCGGTCATCTTCAGTTCAACGCCGATCGCGGTGAAATGGACTTTGCGTACAAGCTTGGCAAGATCTTCTACCAAGGGAGTATCTACGCAACGTCGGGTGGGATCGGTTCGGGTTCCGAAGGTGTAGGGCACGTCGGCCAAGATTTCAGCCTCGCTCGCTCCTACTTTCTCACGATTGCCCGTCAAGTTTGGCCTCGCGATCCAGTCCATCCACTCCAGCACAACGTCCTGAACGACAAGGCAGAGGCGGTCGCCCAACCTGGATGGGCAGCGAAAAGTGCCGCTTACTTGGGAAGGATGTACTTGCGCGGAGAGGGTGTCAAGCAGGACTATGAAATGGCGATGATGTGGTTTGAGCGCGGTGCTGAGTATGGTGATCGGGAGTGTCATAATGGATTGGGCATCATGTGGCGAGACGGCCTGGTCAAAGGGCGTCAAGACATTGCCAAGGCCCTAACATATTTTTCGCACGCGACAGGGCTTGAATTGGCAGAAGCATTCGTGAATGTCGGGAAATACCACTATGGTGCGTGCGTGCTGGATGTTTTCCATTGAACGATCTCAATGTGGGTTCAAGGCAGGGGCGAGGTCAAGCTGGCAGGGGCCTACTTTGAGACGGCCATTCGTCATGGCTCTCCGTTTGAGGCTCACTTTTACCTGGCCAAGATACATTTGCTGAATATGCACACTACTGGACTCCCCCAAGGCTATGCGGCTGGTTCGTGCGCGAACGCTGTTTCGTTTTACAAGCTTGTCGCAGAGCGTGGGCTTTGGGATGAGGATCTTGTTGACGAGGCAGAATTTGCCTGGAGCAGTGGTACCGCACGTGGCAAGGAAATGGCGATCCTCAAGTGGTGGATCGCAGCAGAGAGAGGTTTAGAAGTTGCTCAGAACAATCTCGCGTATGTCTTGGACCAAGGTCAGTCCGTCATCGGTCCGTTGGTCGTATGTCGAATCTAACCTATTCGTTGTATTCTATAGACAGAAGTATCTTGCGTCTGACGCGCTTCGCTCCCATTGAAGCTTCCAACGACACGGCGCGACTCGCGCTAACTCAGTGGACTCGTTCTGCTGTTCAGCGCAACATTGACTCGTTGGTCAAAGTTGGGGACTATTACTACCATGGGCTTGGTGTTCCAGACGAGCCAGAATCGGTTCGTTGGGAAAAGGCTGCCAAGTATTACCAGAGTGCGGCGGATACGCAGCTCAGCGCCCTCGCGATGTGGAACCTGGGATGGATGTACGAAAACGGCAAGGGTGTACCCCAGGTGAGCGATGAGGTTTGGAGCTGGCTCAGATCCTTATCGAGCCTTCCGATAGGATTTCCATCTCGCGAAGCGGCACTATGACCAAGCGTTAGAAACGAATAGCGAAGCCTACCTTCCCGTGTTGTTGTCCTTGATTAAACTGTATGCCAGAAGTATTTGGCATACGCTACAGGGTGGGCAGAATGGCCTTTCTCTGTGGGGACACGACGAAGATAAATGTATGGAGTCCTTTGCCTTGCGGGCCCTAGCACTGACAGACATTCGTAGTGTCCATCGCGGAGAGGGAAAACTTGAACCGGGAAATTGATGCTGCTTCTTCGTCTGATCCCAACCAGGATGACCGAGTTAGCTCCACCACCGAGGAACTGGAGGATGATTTCCGGGATGATGGCTCATGGTACATTGGCAAAGCCAGAGAAGAGTTCCATAGACGCCAGACGAGGGAAGCCCGTCACGAAGCAGAGGAGGATTTCGTTCAGGTCAGTTGAATGCATTTTGCGCGGGTGCCTCTTTTTTTGCTGACCAAGTTCACTTCAGTGGGCAAGAGACAGGAGGAACGCCGAAAATGAACGCGACAGCGACTTTGGACCGGAAGACTACTTTGATGCGGCGTTGCGGGGTGGACATCGGGGTGAAGAGGTTGCAGACGAATTCACGGAGACGATGTGGCTTGTAGGCCTGTGTGTGGCCGTTGCGATCCTGATCTACATCCGGTTCCGGTTGCTGGGACGGCGAGAGCAGGACCCGCAGAATCTCGGACTGTTTCCGGCAGCTGATGATCCTGAACGACAAGACTGGTTGTTCTGGATATGACTGGGGGAGGATTCTCCTGAGATGTATATTTATTTGACCATCTTATGGGTACCTCTGACTACGAGCCTTGTTTGGTCTTGCTTGGTGAACTGGTGGGTCCCCGTTTTGATGCCGCAAGGTCAACGCGCGAGCGACGACGACGACGTTGAGCTCTAAGCGTCGAAACCCCTACATATACCCGGGCCCCTTGCACATAACATCCCATCGGACTCCTGACCCCCCTCAAGCGTACCCAAACTCTGCGCATTGACCATCATGAGCCTCGACCTGAAAACACTCGAGCTGCCCATCACACGCATCCTGACCGCCCCGGGAACGGACCTCTCTACGATCAGCGCAAAACGCGTGCGCAAGGCGCTCCTCGGGGACCCACAGTATGCGCACCTCGGGCTGACGGCCGAGGTGCTGAAAAAGCGGCGCGCGGAGGTAGATCAAGTTATTGGGCGGATATTCGACGAGGTGAATCAGCTTGCGTCGAGCGCGGGGTCGAAGCGGAAACGGGAGGAGAAGAACGTGAATGGGGTTGCGGATGCGGATGCGGGCGACGGTGGAGGGGAGGGGGACGGGGACGGAGATGGGGACGGGCAGCCGTCTGCCGCGACGAACGGGGACGAGTCGGACGCGCCGGTCAACAAGTCGCACAAGAAGAAAAAGGGCAAGAAGAGCGTGGAGGAGAGCGATGCGGCGCTGGCGCGCAAGCTGTCGTCGGAGATCAACAGCCGGTCGCGCCGTGGTGCGTCGTCGAACGCTGCCGCGCCGAGCCCGCGCAAGGCGAAGCGAAAGACGAAGAAAAGTCCCGAGATGCTGGAGTCGGAGGACGAGGACGAGGACGGCGTGGCCAAGCCGAAGAAACGGAGTGCGGCCAAGGGCGGGTTCGCGAAAGAGTACACGCTTAGGTGAGGTGACATATCCTTGTGGTCGCGCTGCGTCTGATGGTGCTGCTGTTTGTAGTGCTCCGCTGTCTGCGGTGCTTGCGGTGGAGAAGCTGTCTCGCCCGCAAGTGGTCAAAAAGCTATGGGAGTATATCCGTCAGCATGAGCTTCAAAACCCTTCGAACAAGAAGGAGATTATGTGCGACGATGCGCTTCGTGCTGTCTTTGCTGTTGACAAGATCGACATGTTCCGGATGAACAAAGTACTGGGACAGTACGTAGGACGAGTTTCTACAATGATCCTCTTGCTGACTTTCTTCGCAGGCATCTTCATGAGGAGTAATAGCCGCGGGGCTATCGATTTATTCTGCTGGGTTTATTCAGTAATTCTCTTGTCTCAGTGGGCGTTCGGCAGGGGCTGCTCTCTACATATGTGAGATCCTTGTTTTAAGAATAGTGTACCCACACCACTGTATTATCCCTAAAATACATTGCAAGCCTAAATGACGCTGGTATTGAACGTGTGCATACTTATTGGTATGTAGTGAGTAAGTAGTTTTGGATACCGATGGTCTGCCAAGAACAAGGTCAACACAGCTTATCAGTTCAAATTCTGAAGTTTCATCCATTCCTTGTCGTTCGCATTGAAGTCCACACCCTTCTTCTTCCACCATCGCCTCGCTTTGTCCCCACCACCAATAGCGTCCTCCAAGGCCTCCTCGATGTCGCACATCCGATACTGGATGGAAAGCCCACTCTTGTCCCACCAGTCAAGGACTTCGCTGCGGTTGTGACGTGTCGCTCCAGTGAGCGCCTCTTCGTCAAAAGAAACCTGTAATCCACTCCCCAGCCACCATTCCAAAACATCGACCCTTCCAAGACAGCTCGCATATTGCATCGCGTGGCGGTCATATTGATACTCGAGTCGTGACGTAGCCCACCATCCGAGCACGCCGACATGCCCAGCCGCACTGGCCATGTCCATGGCGCGACCAATCTTGAGAGGCAAGCCGTTCTGCTGATGCTGCCGTTTCCACCAATCGAGAACAGCGATATGGTTCTTTGAACTCGCCTGCTCCAAGGCGGTTTCCGTATATTCAAGGGCGAGGCCAGATGTGGCCCACCAATCGAGAGAGGTAATCTTCCCATTGCGCGAGGCGCCGTCTACAGCCTCGGCAATAGTGCCTGGTTTTGGAGGGAGCACCAACTCGGGGTGTTGCTCAAAGCCATGCTTCCACCATGCAAGCACGGCGGTGCGACCATGTCTGGATGCCGTAGTCGGAATCAAGTCGTCGCCGAAGACAGATAAAAAGATGGGCTGATGCCGCGTGAGTAGGTACTCGAGCACGTTGACGTACCCGAAGCGAACGGCGGCAGTAGCACCGAGCCGCGTAGGTGGGTTGAGGGCGGGATCGGAGGCCCGGATAAGTGACACAGAGCCAGTGAGCATGGCGAGATCGGTGGCACCCGCGGTGCTCCACTCCTGGGGTACGGCGAGGGAAGTGGGTACTCCGAGAGCCCGACACAGTGGCCAATTGCCTAAATGATCCAAGATTTCTGCCAATATCTCGATTGGGAGGTCTGGTGTACGCGATTGGAGGGACTCGGAATCTGGTTTGATGTCTTCGACGGGATCCGAAGATGATAGGCTTTCTACCGATGCAGTGGGGAAGTGATACGTGTGGAAGTCGTGGTGTGCTAATCGCGCTACCAGGTCTGGGTCTGCACCAGACGTAGACAAGTTACGAACTTTGAGGAAGAGGACCAACTCTTGGTGCGTGAATTTAGCGTAGGCGTTGAACACGATGTCGAGCGGTCTTTCATGATTCTGATGGAGCAGCTTCATTGAGTGCGAAATTCGAGGAGACAGGCATTTTTACATACCGTCATCCGGTACGATATATAAACCGCAGTGGAATGTGCTAGGGTCTGCCAAAACGTTCTTTGTGTCCGCTTGTTATGTACATGTCACGTGCTCAAATCACAGTGGTGACGGGTCTCTCTCTCTTCAACCTCCCTCCGTCCAGCTCGACCTTGACTATCTACCCCTAATTTCAGCGAACAGGTATAACACCGAAATAGACGCCAGACCGGGAAGTCCATTAACTTTGCGCAAGAGCGCCCTCCCCCTTAAACCCAGTTTGGTAGATTTACTTCATCGTGCCATCGTGCGGCGCTTTCGGCGCTACCTCTGGGAATGCGTGGTTAACTTAATTTAGAAGCTGTTCATTTCTCTCGTACTGCGCTGGGCGTCAGTCTATTCGGCACATTGACCTGCCATGTACGTATCTTTCATTTTGCTTCCACGACTTTCAAGTTGAACATGTCAGACGCATGCGATGGGCTGTGTAAGCATGACGCTATCAGATATCTTTCCCGCTCCACCCACACACTTCTTACGACGTCATTCAGCATTCCACCACACATTCCATCACATTCCTTCTACGCCATACCCTCAGCCCTACCAGTATATATAGGGCTCGATCTACGACGTAGCTACAGTATTTCTGTTCCCCCCCTTCTTTCTCCCTCTCAACAACGCTTGTGCACGTTCTGTTCTGCCTGAGCGCCTCTTAGTGTTTCCGTCCCCTAGGACGGTTTCCAGGCTGCAGAATGTGCCGCTGGACTCGGAACCGTATTGCAAATCCTCCCTCTCGACATGAATTCCCTCTGCCATGAGCATCGAAACGCTTCGGTTTTCTTTGGATCATGCTCGAGAGGTCAATATGTCAAGAACGGGAGGCGAACGACAAAAGACCCGCTTGTTCTAAGTTCCGACTCGAGGTCTTCTGTTTCCCCATCGGATCGAAAATCAACTTTCCGGATCCGTTCGTGGGCACATTCAGGAGATCGGGAACCGCGTCACGGTTACCAATCTAATGCAACAAGTTGGTAAGAATGCGACACCATCCCAGGATATACCGGCCTAGACCGGTTGCAGGGACATGCGAATTACCTGTTCCATTTGTCTCTAACTATGTGGAACCTTGAGGTCGCGTGCACGTGCGTGTATCGTGTCGAGAGCCCTGTCTTATTCAACCTCCCTTGGTTGTCGTTATGAGGTCATGCTGGGGTGGACGAGTGCTTGATTTCGCGGCTAGAACGCAGTTTTGG
>JBBPMO010000516.1:0-22651 GCA_038090315.1 Xanthoconium stramineum | reverse complement strand
GCCGTGTGGAGGTGCATCAGTGCAAGACTTATGGGACGAGGGAATATAGCGCTGTCCTCGTAAATTTACCGTGGAATTGGGAAAACCGTATCGAGACGTGCAAGGCCACGCCGCTCGAGGTCCATGGGGTCGCACACTTGCCAACGGCTTGTGAAGACAGGGTATGTGGTATTCATTGTGGCATGAGGGGATGATTGACATTGTTAGGGCCACGGGGTTGTCATTGGTCGATGGGAGATCAATCAAAACGAGCCAGATTGCAACGCCAACTGGGGCTGGTACAAGGACAAGGAAAGCCTGCTTTGCTCATCGACTCAATGTCAATTGATGTTGACAATCACGACAGGGATGTACATCAAGTGGTTCTGGAAAGAGAGTAGGCCTCATTTCTCGATCACCACTTTTCTTTACTGATTTTTGTCAGCGAATCGAACATTTTCTGGAGAACCTTCCAAAGGGAGGTGACTGGCGAGAGTTTTGCGCCACGACGCCGGCTCGTTTCCATGGCATGGAGTTTGCGGGCGCTCAAGAATGCTTCCAATACGTGCGTATAACCTACCACGTGCTTGGATGCCGCTCATGACAAGTATATATTTGCACCCACAGAACTATGGAACGTATGGCCTCTGGGAGATAAACGATGCCAGTTGCTGACAGGGTCTCTCCATATCAATGCACGTAACATGTGCTAGGTGTCTTGCCTTTGTACAGTACCGACGTTGTACTTCTTGACTCTGATGCTTATGTCCTATTGATCATCATGAATAGTCATCAATCGATTGCCACAACTTGGACACTTTCAGGATTCTTTTCCAGCTGTCCCGGTGTCCTTGCTCCGTGTGATGGTGCCATCCACTGGTAAACTAGTTGACAAATTTCATCGTACAGTCGTGTTCCCTTTGTCTATGCCAGTCGCTGATTTCAGGCTGAATGCCTGAGTCAGTGCGTACTCCGCGCACTGCGTGCAGCTCACTGAGGGTGGAGGCAAGCCTTCCGACTTACTGTACGTTCCTTTTTTGACACACCTCATGTTCGACCAAAGATGCTTTGGAGGACTGCCCTGAACCGAACTGTGTGGCACAGCCAGGCCGTACAACGGCGTTCAACTCAAAGTACGCACTCTGAAAAGCCATCCAATGCTTTTGAATCGTTCAGGTCGGTTATTCAGTGCGAGTGTACTTGGACAACATGGCAATCGAGTCCTAGGTTTTAACCCTCTTTATGGTGACTATGGTCGTCTCTTTGAGAATATGCGTTGAATAACTGGAATCATGATGAATGTTGGGAGTCCCTGGGTCCTAGCAGTATCACACTCTCGTTTCCTGTCCGCAAATCTTCCCAAGCTTATTTGACCGCTGAACTATTGTACCTACATGAGATACGACGAGTATGTCATGGTCTATAACACGCATAAATGAATATGTCACTTTTTTTGCTGACAAATGCTGTGTACAGGCTTGTCGTCGTTCTCGTCCACCGTCGTGTTACGCTCAACATGTAATGTCCGCCGTAGAGATCAAGGACGATACTCCACATTACCCTACTCTGCAAATACAAGGGCATCCTCATGAACACCGTGTCTGACGGCTTGGCGCATGTAGAGTTTACAATGGGACGAGGAGAACATTGCGTTGACGGAGATTCATAAAGACAGTCTAGTGAGGATCATGGGACCTAAGACGTCGTACATCCCAACAGTCCCGAGACAGACGACGTAAAGGGAGGTACGTGGCGTGTTGCATGATCTAGTCTGAATCCTATGGACAGCGTGCAGATATTTACGAACCCTATCTCGCAGTACACGCGAGCTCTCCAAGCAATTCCACTTCGAGACGCGACTCTCCCGTTGTAACGACTGGTCTGTCCTAGTGTAGCGCGTCCTTGTCGAGTGTCAGTCAGAAGTCGTCGAGACGTCCAGAGAGTGCGACATCGAGCCAAAGCATGTCATTTAACCTCCAGAACGAAGCGAATGGAGGGCTCGGTGGGCAGCTAGATGATGAAGTTGAGGTGGGAGAGATAGAGGAGAAGGTGGGAGACAATCCGGCTACGTAGGCGGGCCATCCCTTATCTTTGTAGTACAGTCTGTTGATCAGCAACGGTTCGGTACATAAATTTATATTTTACCTCTTGTCTTTGTACTCCTTCGCTCCGTTTATGTACATACGTACGAGGGATTCAATCTTTTATTGTTGGACATCCTTGTGAGTCAGTGACTCTGTTCTTCGTCCCACTATGAAATGGCTCAGTCAATATTCCTCTACACCACACGCTCAATTATTTTCCAAGTCTTCTTCCTCCGGACCATCCTCCAATTCACTGTCCGCGGTATCTTCTGAATCGCCCACATCATCTCCCTCTGAATCGCCCTCCATGTCATCTGAGTCCCAATTATCCTCCGAACCGTCCCCTAAACCCTTCCCCTCATAAGAATTTGAGTTGCTCTCATGGATGTCAGGGATGTCAGTGAGGTCATTCCACGACCGTCCGACCACGTCTGGTAGGTCACCAGAGCCCTCTACACGACAACTCAATAAGCTGAGTCGACCGTGGGGCACGTTGCGGGAAGAGAGTGCATCGAAGAGCTGGCGTAAAGTGGTTGCGGGGAATGGGGAAACGGAATCGCCTCCTGATGAAAATGTGATAAAAGAAAGTTCCAACTCCTCCAACCGTGGTACTAATACCGTCTGATCTCGACTCTGATTCTCCGTGTCCCCACGAGAGATGGGGTCTGTGACAGAGAGCACAGATGCCAGATCTGGCATTTCGCCTGTAATCAGTTTAATGTACCGTAGATCTGGAAGATGTCTAAAAATTTCCTTCCATAAGTCAGGCCGGTACGGGGGAGAGGAGATGAAAAGAGTCTGGACTCTCGTCAAGGGCACGGAGCAAAAGACGTTGTCCATGAAGTTGTCCCCAGGCGTCATTGGGAAGTTCCACCAAAATCGGATTGAGAGAGGAATGCTGTAAGGCCGTTCCCGTGCCATTTCACCACAATCCCGCTCCCATGTACTGAATGCGACTCCCGCCAGTGTTCCCACAAACCTGATAATCAAGGAGCGAATTTTCGGCTGATCTTGAAACACATCAAGTCTTTGTGCAAGGACAGAAGAAAGCAGAGTGAAGTGACCAGCAGAGGAGTCAAGTTCATGAGAGCATGCAAGCCGGACTACCGTTTTCGATGGAATATTGACACAACACATGAGTGCGACAACCGTTGACAGAGGAGCGTCGATTGATAGGCGAGTCAGATGGGACAGGTTGACTTCCTGAAAGTTGCGGAATCCAGGGCTAGACAGAAAACCAGAGGCACTAGCAAGAACGTTATTGAGACCTAATTCTGCGAGATTTTCCATAACACGGAGAATAGCGAGGATGTCCACTATGTTGTCGTGAAAGCGAACGGGAAGATTGGATAGATTGAGAGTCGTCAAAGAATTGAGGTTGAATAACTGCCATGGCACTGGACACCACGAGAGTTTGAGTGTACGGAGGGCTGGAGCGTCTCCGTGGAAGGGTAAGAAGGACTGGTCCGAGTCCTCGGAATTAAAAACCATTGTTGACATTCTCAAGCTCCGCAGGCAGGGGCCGCGCGAGGACTCAGAGAGCATGGAAAGGATCCGGGAAGCATCCCGCTCACTGACGTGTAGATTGAATTCCTCGAAACGTTCTGCGTTCTTCATCAATTTCTCCACAGGATCCAACCACCAGTGATCGGATTACTTATCATCGATCCTGAGGCATATCTGCAACGGCGCTTGCTTTGATCTGGCCAATAGCTCTTCTGTCCACGGTAACGAAACTATGAAATGGTGGCTCCATAGGGCTGGGCACTCCAGGGCCACATTGCGCCAATGATGGCAAACATGCGATACGCTGGCCCAACTAGGTACGTCCCTAAAGGACACGTCACGAGGGGAAAAACTGTTGTTGTCGCATTTATGGTTGTGATGGTCCAGCGCGTAGCGAACGAATATGGTTGCAAGTATTTCGGGGAAGGCGGCAGGTAAAGGAGAAGGTGTTTCTTAGACTGCGGAGCTTGCATATTTCTTCGTCAACGTGGGCTTGAGCCTCAGTTGCAGTACTGTACGCTGCAGCAGCCGTATAGGCTAGTTCAGGTACGCCAAAGTCCATGCTGGTGGCGTTTACCAACCAGGGAGAAGAACTCGTCCTGAGACTCTAGCGTCAGCGTTTGCATCACGGTAATGCTCGATGGTTTATGCCGTACGGGGTTCAGGTAAAACTTGAATCAAGCGACGTCAAATCTAAGGATACTACCGCCAGGACTACCATCTATTTCAGGCAACTTGACCACCGTGGGAAAGAAGTGATGCTTACGAGCTCTGTGTACTAAGTAGTCCGACCGCCGTGGTAACCGTTACAGCAAAAGGCAGAATACTGAGTGACTGCCACTCAGTATCACGGACGGCATATGTACTAGTAACGGGACCTAAGTAAGCCAGCGTGCTTACACTTTATCCTCGTAGTCAACCCACTCAACGCGTCGTCGGAATTCGGTCGGTCTGGTCGCATTCGACTCGTACGTGGCAGTGCGTAGAATCTAGAATCCGTATCAAGTCGTACGATAACAAGAATCGGAATTTTTAATTTCGGGATTTCAGGTTTGCTGAGATACTAACGAAACAACCAGCTTGGTTCACCGAAAACCCTCCGGAATTGAATATTCGAAGTCTAGTGTCACCCATGCTTCTCGTTGCCGCCGTGCTTGACCAGTGGTAATCTTCACCAACCTCAATACTCAACCAAGCACGAGTGTCAAGTCCACTGCGGTACAAACTGTAGGTGCAAGCTGTGTTTTCGCCACGGCAAATCGTTTTCCAGGGGCACTTGTTTTGTTCTGCTGGATCATCGAAAATACCTGTATGTCTGATGCGCTCAAGTTGGCGAACATGGAGTCGAGCTACCTTCATGAAGGCTTCCACCCCCCTGAGCCCGCTCGGGCACCACTGCTCAGCTTTTGCTCCCATGGCCACCTCTCCCGTTCAAGCGAGACCAACTTCTGCGGTGCCGTTTGAGTGCCAGAACTCTTTCCTCGCTCCCGGTCTGGGTGAGGATCATGGAGCCTAAGTCATCGTATGTCTGACACAATACTGAGACAGACGTGGCGCGTCGCATTATCTGGTCTAAATCCTATGCATGGCGTGCAGATATTTCCGGCCCTACGGTCTGTTGATCAGCAACGGCTTTGATCGCCCCTACTAGGACAATTTTACATTTTATGTCTTGTCCTTGTACTTCGTCACTCCATCTATGTACGTACGAGGGATCCAATCTCTTATTTGTTGAACATCCTGGCGAGCTAGCGACTCTCTGCCTTTCTACAATGTACTTTCTACGATGGTCCATCTCACGACCGGACTACGTCCGACGGATTGGTCAATACTGACATCCTGCTTGATCCTGGTAACCATCTCCTTGTTCGTTCTCTCGCATTGCATCGTCCATTATTTATGCGAGATTCAAGTGAGTATGAATCGATCGAATTTTCGTGGGCACCTGTACTCCACGCCAAACACTCAGCGACAGGAGCCGAGAGCTACATGACAGCAATGAGATTACATTATCAAAGGAAACCTTTCAGGAACTAAGAAATTCATCGAACTTGTCGACGGGTACCAAAATAATGGCAATGGGTGACCCCAATTGCCCAGGATGACCTCGGATCGCGGTCGGCCACTCTCTCTGTGGCATCTTGCAACATATACGATCGATGTTCTATTATACGAGTGGGTGTTGAGACTACCTCATTCCATGAGTGAGGAAACGACAGGTCGGCTCTCAGGCTTAGCGTGGACTAGAGAAAGGAAATACCGAGAATCAGTGCAATGACGGAACCTAGAGAGAAAGCACGAACATGGGAGGTATTGTGTCCACCGTAGGCTTATACCAGCGAGGCTTCTCTTCCGTGCCCAGCAATTCCATCCATGTCGGCACCCGACTGGCTGCTCGTTCGAGTTTCTTCCGATTCCAATTCGTTGCTAGGGAGATACAGATGGAGTATCCGAAATCAGTATCCAACGGGTTGTCGACGGCATGGATTTGGAACCCTGGTAAGCGGAGGGTGAGGTACCCAAGAACTGCGCTTTCGATCGCGCCTGCATCCCAGTCTGGTTTCCCGATGTTATGGTCCTTTGCGAACTTTGCAAACCATTCTCTGTTGAGTTTGTAGCCATAGATGCGATACGGATGAGGAGGAGTGGGTGGATGCAGAGGCCCATGCGGTGGAGGCAAAACAGACTGGGACTCAACGGGGGGAGAAATCTGGCTTGCTGAATGTTGTCGTTCTGACCTAAAAGGACATTAGCGCAGAGAAGATGGTGCTCTTTATGACTTACATGATTGTGGGGTTGGAAGTACGATGCTGCAGAGCCGGATGAAGCAGATACTTGTAATCAAGTCGAACAATGGCGTCACGTGTCCGAATACCGCACAAGTTTTGACGGCCACAGATCCACCTTGCGCACACCATTGTTTGGAATTCTTCAATGTTGACAGAAACTTATTGTTGTCGCTGACAACTCCACAGTTCATTTTACTCCCTCTGGTGATCAATGCAATCTAATTGTTTCCCCAACTTGGTTGTGACATCCACTGTCTGAGATATAAAGGCCATATCGCCGTTTGTCCTGCAAAGCAGTCCATCTCCATATTATGAACGATCGTACGGACTTCCATCTTCCTGGTCATACCCTACATCCTCTTGCAGAACGGAAGTGCCTGCTCTCCTTCCTTGCCGCATACAGCAGACAGTGGAATCCGCGCAATTTAGAGTACCCGTGGTACGAACCTTGGGGCCACATCTTGGCCGCTCTCGTGGCCAAACATCCTTCATTCTCTGTCGCTCCCCAACCATACCTTTGGTACGATTCATCCCCTGCATCCCGACCACACACTACACCTGGTCCGGACTACCTCATGTCCACCAAAGATGAAGACCTGGATGACCTCTTGGATAGTGTCGGAAACGACACATTGGACTCAATCTGCAGTTTATCTGTTCCGTCCCACCGTGATCGTTCCCGCATTCCTGACTTTGCGATCACTCGCAAAGTATCTTTCCCCCGACCCGACAACACGAGCCACTTTTCCCACCTCTCTCGAAGGGTTACGTACGTTGGCTTCCCTTTACTTGCTGAGCTCAAGCGTCCTGGCCATCGTTCCGACGACATTCGTACAAGTTTGTTGTACTCCAGACTCGCGATGGCACGTGCTCGCGGTCAGCTCCACAGCCAAGCTTACCACCTCTTCCATATGTACCCTCATCAAGAGTCCGTCATTCTCATCGCCATCACCGGGTTTTGGTGGTCGTACTCCATTTATTCTCGTCAGATGATGGAGGATAATCCCCCTCTTGCTGGGGAGGCAGATGTCGATGAAGACGAAGGAGACGACTTTGAAGAAGTACCAGACTCGTCCTTTGATGATCAAGATGGCATTCACCGGAATTCCGCGCAAGAGCCATCCAACTCTGATGATGATGAAGCAGCCAGGTCGCTCCAGGATCAGCTTCGCAGTTATGGTTTTGCCCTCCGTAGTCTTGGGGACATGCCTAGGGAAGCGAGATTCCATATTATACTGCCTGAAGGCAAGCTCAGGCTTATTGATGACGGTAAATGGTCTCAGTACTTGCTGTACGGAACTGCGTCGTCAAATCAGGTGCTCAGCTTGATCCTTGACCGGTTGTGTGACGTGGTACACTACCACTATCGGGGAGAGAGGGGGTAGGCTACTTTTCGCAAGGAAATCTAGTATAACTGCGTTTTTTTTCTTCTGTGCTTTTTCTACATACTATGAAAACTTGAAGTTCGTACTACTAGCGGTGCTTATCAACGAGAGGCAAAAGCGCGTCAATCTGAGACTCTGGGGTTTGCGTGACGATAACACTTGATGACCTAGTTGTTTGTTGTTTACAATTCAACTTGTGGGAATTACGGTTCATTTGCTGTTCAGGTTGACATACGTTGCGTAGTACAGGCGTGAGCATGAGAAGACCCCACTGAACATAGATCGAGCCACATAACACGTATCTTACAAACTTCCTTACTTGGTAGATAAACACTTTCAAACTAGCCGCGCTGCGCGATGATACCACTCTGGAGGGCTTTGTTGACCAACCCAAGGTGCTGATCAAGCAAGTCGGGGATGTCCGCCTTGGTGGAGTACTGAGCGTGGTCTACCACCGTCGATTTGCTGGTCCACTCGACGTTTTCGCCCCAAATCTCCTTGAACGTCGCTATCTTATCGTCCTGCCCAGTCACCTTGAGATACTGGAATACCGCCTTCCAGGCGCTGTCGAGCGCACCGACGACCCAGCTATATGCGGTGGAGTTAGTAAGAAACCAGCGTGTCATACGTCCCGATGTCACTCACGCGTGACGGGTGCTTAGAGCCTCACCCGCAAAGTGCAGATGGTTCTTCGCCGCCGGGAAATTGAGGGAGGTGTACAAATCCTCGAACTCCCCAGGTCCGAAGAACGCAAAGGCGCCTGAGCAAGAAAAAATCATCAGTCGAGAATGACGCTCGGGATGGACAACGGACCCATGGTGTATTCGTCGAGGTTCCAATCCTTGACGTCCATGGCGACAAACTCCCCTTTGAGATACTCGTACGTGATCGTAGAGTCCACGCGACCGTGCGCTTCTGCGAGATTGCTAAGCACGAGCTCCTTGAGTACCTCCTGATCCTCAATGCTCCCAAGAGCACTGAGACGGTATGCGTCCGTCGTCCAGCAGTAGCTGGCGATGAGCACCTTGCAGGGAGTATCAGAGTCGACGCCGTAAGACGGGTAGACAATAGTGCGGATGGGGAGGTCAGTGAACGATTGACCGCCAACGATGCCCAGCTTCGTGGTCCACCAATCAGATTTGAAGAGTACCCCGATCTTGACAGCGGGTCCGTAGTTGAGCGCGCGCAAGGCGTTCTTCTGCAAGACATTTAGACCCGCGCCATTCAGATTGACGGTACGAAGGACGGGTAGAGGAAGAGTAGATATGACGTGCGGATACTGAATAGTGTCAGATCCATTCACTGTAACCGAGACACTAGAGATCTCTTTGGGCCCCATGGAGCTGGGATCCTGGATGGTGGTAAGGCCCTGACCGATGGCCGTGACTCTCTTCTTGAACTGGATGGAAATGTTTTGCTTCCTGATGTATACTTCCATCTTTTTCGACAGCATCTCTGTTCCGCCCCTGTGTCGGGTGAGATGTATACCCGCCAGATCTTACAACAAGGATAGGACTTACTCAAAGCACTTCCAATCGACGTCTCCATAGTCGGAGCCGCCAACCTGGGCGAACGCCAACGACTCGAAGACCGACTCAGTCAATGCGCGATCATATCCCTCACTACCTGCACCATTGCTTCCTCCCAGAAGCGCACACCAGTTGATGACGTTGCTAGGAAGGTGCTGAGGAGGAAGGCTCAGGTTAAAGCTAGGGATATACTTCGCTGCCATATAGGCGCGAACGGAGTACGAATCATTCGCCTTCAACACGTCCCAGCCAGACGTCTTGTTGTTTTGAAGATCGTTTACAAGCATCCTGATGAACGGATTGGTGACATCGCTGTTAATGGCGTCAGCGCCTGTCTTAACGTAGTCGGCGTCCACGTTCATCGCTTCCGCATCGAAAGGCCCTTTTGGTTGGTTGGAGATATTCTCAATAGTTCCGTTGTAGTAGTAGAAACCGGGATGGGAAGGGTCGCGAGTGGTGTAGTAGTAGGGTATAAGCTTGTCCTTGAGAGGGTCTTGACCTTCATTCAGCGGCGGGTATTCGATCAACTCCGCTAATCTCTTCATGGTCCCATTCTTATAGTTTCCATCAGCATCCTTCTTCGGAAGTGGGAAGCGCATCGCCCCTGCTTCCTATGATTTTGAATACGTTCAACGTCGAATCACTCAGCGAGAGAGATGGAGGTACGCACATAATAGTCATACTTTTCCCCATTCGGGAATTTATAGGTTGAAAGACGACCACCAACACGATCAGAGGCCTCGAGAATTTCGCAACCGATACCGAGAGAATCGAGCATCAGGGCGGTATAGAGACCACCGACACCAGCACCGATGATCCCAACCTTCTCCTGAGCTGACAACTGCAATTCTTCATCAGTGATTTCGAAAGGGTTAGTCACACCCCGAAGCGAAGGGAGCTGTTCAAGGAGATCGGCATGATGTTCGTGGATGATGCGGTTGCCGAAGAACGCGAGCGGATCGCCTTGGAAAGGCATGGCTTGTATGGAAGATGAGTTTCAACGAACTCCTGAGAGGGACTCCGTATTGGGACCCGCCTTTTTAATGCCCAGCGGTCATATATATTGGAGTGTTTGGACAACAAGCCGTCAGTCAATGTGTAGATCCGAGGAAGTAGGGACTTCTGCGCTTCCTTTGTTCGGCACTTGGGCCTCGATACGATGAACTCAAACCCCGCTTGGACCCCACTTGGACACGTTTTAGGGTCGGAAACCTATTATTATCATCCTGAGGCCAGAAAGAACCGACTCATGGCGAACCGCAATTCCTACTTATCCCTATCCGATGCGATGATGGTTAGGCTCTCGGCATATACCGTACGGCAAGCATCATGGGGTCAAAGGGCGAATTTTTAGAACACGAATCGGCGAAACCTTCTTCCACGCATGGAACGATCACGCCAGAGCCAGGAACTTGGTACCTGCCAGCTGACTTGTCTGTGACGCGTGAAATAGAACAAGTATCATGAATAAATACCTATGGGCCAAATCCTTCCTTCTTGTCCTATCTACACTGGAAGGTTTCAGACAGTTGTGTTGTCGACCGCATCCATGGCAGTCCTAGAGTTTCTTGATCAGTGGAAAATGGAAACGATTACCATTGTCAGAAGAACCATTCGCCATACCCTAAGCGAACGCCACACAGGTCAGCTGGCCCAGCGGGGCTGTTCAATATTAAGACCTCCGGGTCGTAAGTGGACTTAGAAGTTCTGGTACACGCGGCGACTATCACCATGAGCATCATAACGTGTTTATCGCAACCTATCAGGGAAGGTCAGCATCGCCATCGACGGTGAAATGAAATGTCCTACCGGTCTCCGCTCATATACATCCAGACTTCTATTCGGATCCAACCATGAAAAGATAATAGCGGTACCCTGAAACAACGAGTTACGGTAGGTCTAAATGGAAAGATGCGCCGAGAAACGGAGATGAGTGGCTTTCAAACTCCGGGCGTAATGGCACACAATGGGTTAGGCGTGGTTCTGTTTCTGGAGGATAGAAAGGACTCTGGCATGCATATCCTTGGATCACACAACGCGGCGGGCAATCTTTAGACCAGGTCTAAAGGTCGGACAAAATGTGAATAGAATATTCGTAATATAGAATCCAATATTTGCCAGGCGAAAAGATAAAATACCTACCAGCGAAAATATGTTGGCGAAAAGCCAAAATACCTGCGGGTGTGATGTACAGGTCCAAAGGGCAGTCGAAAAGAGAAGTTTTGACAAAGATAAAAGGGTGGACAGTAATTGAAGTATCGGATTCTAGTATGGGTGTGGGTAATATATGAAATATGCACACTAGCAATTTCTCAGCCAGAACTTTGAATATTGCCGAAAAAATAGCCCATCGTCCATTTTTGATATACTGGATGACATATGGGCAACAGACAATCTTTGAAAGATTGTCTACGTTTTATATTGATTACCTGCTCATCACCTGCTCATCACCCACTCTCTCAATGAGCAGTGGATGACACTGAGGCGATTCTCATGGTAATCATCATGTCACCATGACCATCTGCTTGGCTGACCAAAAAGGTATTACATAGTAGATAGAGACTATACAGCTGTTGTACATACAGAGTTCAACCGAAGCCTAAGTAATTACAACTCATATCCACCAGAATGCTTGTTGAGAGACCTCGAGAACCTCAATTTCATGCTGGCTGAGGTGCGACATCCATGCACTGTCGTACAGGGCCAGCGGCAAACCAGTGACAGCTCGCCTTGTTTGACAAAATACCACTTCCGGATCTGGGACTGGTATGACCAGTCAAACCCTACAATTTCAGAATCGCCGGAACCACCGGAACCACCGGAACTGACTAGAACTACCGGAAGTGTCGGAACCCACAGTTCTAAACTTGGTAGTCCCCTTATAGACATTACTACACTATTCATTCCACCCTGTTCCATTCATTCCCATTGAGGTACGAGTGTGCCTTCACCACATAACACTATATATGTCTGTACTTCACCTATTGACACCTCAGTTGTTTCTGCCCTCTTTGGCATCGACTGAGGTGAGTTACTACTTCTCTTACTTATCCTAATACTCATGTGTAGTAGACCTGTTCTACTGCTAGGTAAATACAATAGTTGTTTCCGCCCTCTTTGGCATCGACTGAGACCTGTTCTACTGCTAGAACTTGATAAATTCAATCTCATTGTCCGGTTCAGACCTGGACGACTTGGTGTGAAACCGGATGCCCTGACTAGACGCTGGGACGTCTACCCCAAAGAGGGGGATAGGGACTACGCTCGCATCAACCCACATAACTTTCGACCCATCTTTACCCAGGAGCAACTCGCGTCTGTTACGCGAAGGCAACTTCCGTAGGTTGGAGACTCTCTGAGGGAGGTACTCACGAAGAGACGCTACGTCCTCAGGATCAAGAAGGGGAAGTTCGGGGGAACGAGAACTAGAGAGTGGGGTCGACGGTGATTGAGGACTAAGGAGTCGATGAACGGTCGACAACGACTTGGGACTAGAGAGTCGACGAATGGTCGACGGTGACCAAGGATGAAGAAGTCGACGAACGGTCGACAGTGACTAAGGACTAGGGAGTCGACGAATGGTCGACAGTGACTAAGGACTAGAGAGTCGACGAACAGTCGACAGCGACTTGGGACTAGAGAGTCGACGAATGGTCGACAGTGATTAAGAACTTGAGAGTTGACGAACGGTCGATAACGACTGGAGAAGTCGACAGTGACTAGGGACTAGAGAATCGACGAGCGGTCGATGATGACAGAGGACGAGGGAATTGACGAACGGTCAATGAAGTCAGAGGTTCTTCAGCAAACGGCTGATAGATTGCACAAGAGTAGTAGGAAGACTAGTGAGGTACAGGGGACGGTGAGGCAGGGCTACGAGAGTAGGGGCCTTGTGGATGCATAGAAGAAATGTGAGGAAAGAAGAAAAGAAGACGTGGGAACGAAGGGACAGGTATAAGTACTGGAGAGATATGGGTGGCAGTGTCTGTGATGGAAAGATGAGGAAATGGATAGAACGGTGACGAGGCAGTGTTCTAGACTACATAGATCATGGCGAGGTACTAAAGGGCCGCGTCATCAAGGAACGTCAGAGAATGTCAAAGAAGGAAACAGGTCCATGGATATTGCCCGAGGTATAACGTGATAGCGTCCTAGTCAGGAAGAGAAAGGTAGGAGGAGAAACGGGGACGCAAGGGTGTCCAAACAAGGACAGTAATAAGACAGGTCACCAATGTCGGAAGAGAAGGCTGGTGCTCAGTCCTCCGAGAGTACGGAGTTAGGTCAAGAGGATAGTGAATAGTTCGAGGAAAAAGACTGGTGTACCGGTGTCTTCCGAAGAAGATTGTAACAGCGTCGTCCCTAAGAGCTACATACCTTGCTGCTCCGGTTCTCTGAGCAAGCACAATGTACGACGCCGAGCAACTCCACAACGACATCTTATCCACACTTTCCTCCGACTCATTGGCTTCCGTACACCTGTCCACGTCCGAACCCTCTGACTCCCACTGGTCCATCGACTCAGATGGATTCCTATGTCTGGATGATTGTATCTATGTCCCAGATGCTAATGATCTCCGACTTTGCGTCCTCCGGTATAAGCATGACCATCCGCTTTCTGGACATTTCAGACAAAACCAGACCTTAGAACTCATCCGCCATGAATACACTTGGCCAGGAATTAGGACATTCATCAAAGAATATGTCTCCTCCTGTACCACTTGTGCACACGTGAAGGTCCCAAGACACAAGCCTTTTGGTCTACTCAAACAACTCCCAATTCTGGAGAAGCCATGGAATTCCATCTCTATGGATTTCATTGAGCAACTCCCCAATTCCTCCGGATACACCACAATCCTCGTAGTTGTGGATCGACTATCAAAACAGTGCATATTCATCCCAACCGACGACAAGGTGACATCTCTGGAGTTAGCAAAACTCTTCCTCCTCCATGTCTTTTCCAAGCACAGAGTTCCCTCTCACATTACCTCCGATCGAGGTTCAAAATTCATCTCCCACTTTTTCCGCTCACTAGGAAAAGCTCTCGACATCCGCCTTCATTTTACCTCCGGATACCATCCGGAAGGTGATGGTCGGACAGAACGAATGAACCAGACACTGGAACAATACCTTTGGATCTATTGTAACTATCAACAAGACAACTGGTCTGAACTCCTGCCACTAGTGGAGTTCTCTTACAACAATGCTCTGAACGCTACCACCAGTGTCTCCCCCTTCTTCGCCAATAAAGACTACCATCCGAACATCATGATCTCTGTACATCCAGAACAAGACCTTACCTCTGAACGAGCTCGAGAGTATTCCATCGACCTTGACTCCCTCCACCAATTCCTCCGAGAAGAAATGGCGCACGTGCAAGAGCGATACCAAGGACCTGCTGATGCTAGACGAACTCCGGCACTGGACTTCAAAGTTGGTGACTGTGTATTTGTCAAAGCAAAATACTTCAGATCAACTAGACCCTCCAAGAAACTCTCTGAAAAGAACTTAGGGCCATATGAAATCATCACTCAAGCTGGAACTGTTTCTTTCACTCTCTGACTTCTGGATATGATGAAGTCCATGCATCCGGTCTTCCACGTATCACAATTGGAACCATCTATTCCCAACTTGATCCCCAATCGCGTACAACCTCCGCCTCCTCTGATTGAAGTTGACGGAGAACCGGAGTATGAAATCTCTGATATCCTTGACTCAAAAATCGATCGAAGAAGATGCAACTGCAAGTTACTCTACTTGGTGTGCTGGTCAGGATACAAAGGGACTGATGAAGAAACCTCTTGGTTATTGGCTACTGAGCTTGATCATGCTTCGGAACTCATCACCGACTTTCATGTCCGATATCCGGATAAGCCCGGACCTCACTCTGGACCATAAAACCACTGAGTACGATCAATTTGTTTTACTATTTACAGGAGGGAGACGAAGAAATGCTACGCCTCACTACCTTCTGCACCCGACTCGCTTTCCTCCCCCTCCTCCTCCTTTTCGTCCTCCTCCAGGCTACTTCCGCTGCTACCCAACTCCACGTTTATCCCGGCTTTCACTGCTTCCCTCCGCTCATCTGCCAAACCCATCACTTCCTCCATCTCCACATCCAGGATTCCCTCCAAACCCTCCAGCAAATCCTCTCCGTATATCTCCTCCACCTTGAGGTGGATCAGATCTTTGAGGATTAGGTTTTGATGGTGAAGGCGCTGGTTCTGCACCTTCACTGTCGCCTCCAACGACTTGATGGCATCCACAATCCCTCCGAACAACTTCATCCAATCCAGCATTCCCCATGGCTGGACTGAGCCCAACTCTGACACATCCTCCGACCTCTGCTTCTTCCAAAGCCGGTCCTGCTCCTCCGCTACCTTCCGCTTCCACTTCAGTGCTTTCTCCTCCCCCGGTCTCTCACAGCACCCCTTCATGCCCTTGCACTCCTCGCAAGAGGTCGACTTACCACCCACCAATATCTCACACGCCAAGTCTCGACTCTCACACCTCCGGCACCGAGGGACTAAGGTTTCCAACCTGCCCTTCCCCTTGTCCTTACTAGCTCCGGTGCCCTGCTCCGCCCAGACTTCCTCAGCCTACCGGACATTAGCACCGCTTATTGGAGAACGTCGAAACACTTACCCTCTTTTTGGCTGCCTCCTCTGCAGCCTTATGCTTGGCCTCTTCCTCCACCTTACGACGCGCCTCTGCCACCTTCCGGCGCTCTTCCACCTCTGCTGCCTTCCGGCGCTCCGCCTCCTCCACTTTCCAGCGCTCCTCCGCATGCACTAGATGGCACCATCTCTTCTCAGTGTTTTTCGCCTCAAACAAAGCGTCGGGGTCATTGTTGTTGTCAACAAGACAATTGTTGGACCAGTTTCGAATATCGCCGAAGTTGGACATGATGGTGGTTGATGAGGAAGAGGAGCAAGCAGAAAAACCATGGACTTTATATAACCCCAGGTATTTTTTGAACTCAGACTTCTGACTCCACATTATCCTCCGCTTTGACCACACTTTGGCCTTCAAGGGTTCAGGCCTAGAGGGGGGATACTGTCATATCCCATACGATCAACCAAGTCAACTCCAGCGGTACAGTCCACTTCCGACCCTTTTAGAAACCAACTCTGGCGTGTTCTCATCCAGGACTTACTTCCGGACCTCCGGACATGTATTAGGGTCCCCTCTTGTCATCCTTCATTTTAGTTACCTCCCTTTGTACTAAGGTTTAGTAGCATTCTCGCCACTGACCCTATGAACCTGCGCCACAGTTCCGCATTCCAGACAGCCGGTGTGCAGCCTTAGCATTCTACATCTGTTCCTATCATTCAGCTCCATTCTCCGCTACCAATCCTGTACACCTCTGTAGTATAAGTACTGTACCCCCGAGCCATGTATTTCCCTCAGTTTGAATATCAACTAAGATTCCACTCCCCTCTGATCCTCCACTAGAGTCTCTGACTCTCCTCTGAACACTACTCAACTTCATCGCTGTGCGATGTTAAAGTCTTACCTCCGAGTTATCTCCGCGTTCCAAAATCCGGGACAAAGACTTGACAAGGGTGCAGCACTCCTCTCCGAGTCGCTGAAGCCAAGTCCCATCTGACACTAATCTCCAGACGTTCTGGAGATAGTTCCAGAGTTGACCCAGTCTTGACACACTGCTACCTTGCCATTCAAACAACTATTTGTTGATTTGGTCACTGATCTACCCTGTGTAGGAAACTTGGATTCCATCATGGTCGTGGTTGACCATGGCCTTACAAAGGGGGTGATCATCATCCCTTGCTCAAAAACTATTGATGCCGTGGGAGTAGGAAGACTCTTTTTCGATAATGTCTTCAAACAATTTGGACTCCACGACACTATCATATCGGATAGAGGCCCTCAGTTCGCCTCTGCCTTGGCCAGAGAACTCGCTCGACTCCTCAAATACGACGTCAGACTTTCCACTGCCTACCACCTGCAAACCGACAGACAGACCAAGCGAACCAATCAGGAGATCGAGACCTGTCTTCGGATCTTCTGCACCAACAACCCCTGAAGTTGGCCGGAACTCCTTCCTACCACTGAATTCCAACACAACTCCACTCCACATCAATCCACCAAAACCTCCCCTTTCTCCCTTATGCTCGGATACAAACCAAGGGCATATCCACCCCTGAGAAAGACGTTCTTACCTGCCCTTGAAAACTGCATGTTCACCCTGGAAGAAGCCAGGAAAGAAGCAATGGCCGCACATGAAACTGCCTGTCAGATCATGAGAGAACACTCCACCCAGAAGTTCACCCCATGGAAAACAGGAGATAAGGTCTGGCTGGAAGCTACAAATCTCTGCCTTCATTACCCCTCCAGGAAACTATCTCCCAAGTGACAGGGCCCCTTTGAAATTGCACAGGTTCTATCTCCACTCATGTATCGCCTCCAACTGCCATCCACATGGAGAATCCACAATGTGTTCCACGCCTCCCTCCTATCACCATATAACGAGACCATCACACATGGACTGAACTTCTTATCTCCCCCTCCGGTCATGATTGGATCAGAAGAGGAGTATGAAGTGGACAAGATTGTCTCACATAAAGGGTCACCAGGACGATGAAAGTACCTGACTGCATGGAAAGGCTATCCGTTGTCGGAAAACACCTGGGAACCCGAATCTAACCTCTGACATGCCAAACAAGTACTTGCTGAGTACAAAACCGCCCATCACATAAACTCCCTGCATACATGCCTTTCATCCCCGTACCCAATGCTCCCTCTCAATACCTCAGACCCACAGATCTCCCTTGGAAGTTCAGACTCACCATACACCAACTTCAGTTCTTACGCCTCAACAACCTCCCATTGGAACACGCAAAAATCCACTCGTGCTTCTGCACCAAGGACTCGTGCCCCATCCATAACTAGAACCAGGAAGCGGTGTCTCTTCGTGAGTACCCTCCTGGTGGATGAGACCCAGTCATGCTCTACCCATCTGCTACACGGATCTTGTTCCTCTGGACTCTTAGTGTTACCACCTTCTACGTATCTCAATGAAGACAGCATCTTCTAAACCAACCCTCTTTGCATGCAAATCTACCTGCTTGATCCTGCCGAATATGTCATCCCTGTCTTCTATCTCCTTCTCTCCTTTGTCAGACTCGTCGCCTCTCTCCACCGAACTCTCTTTCTTACGCTCTACTCCAGTGTATCCCTGCTTATTGCCCGCTTCCGTCACACTTACTCTCTACATCGCAGCCATCACCGATGCCCCCACTCTCTACACCATAGAGGTGCTCCCTCTCTACGAATCCAACATCATCTCCCAGGAACTCGTCCATCTCTTACTAGATACCTTCCATTTCCGGATGCATTACATTTGAACTGTTCTGGTCCCTGACCAAGCCCTCCTCCTCCTTAATGGAGAACTCTCACAACATACCCTCAACACCCTCCACCTCCATGGCTTCCACACATACTTGGAACGTCTGGAACCCACAGTACTCCTTCCGGCTTTCCTTCCTATCTACCAGTCGCTATCCTTGGCAGACTGAGAACGATACGAAAACATCATTACTTCGGTTCCCAATGAACCTCTGATCGAGGCAATGTTGACTCTGCTCCCTGTTCCCCCTCCCCAGTCACCATCCAGCTTGTCCATCTCCCTCGCTTCTCGCATCTCTTCTCGACCTGTCAGTCCCTCTGAAACCCTTGTACTGGAATCCAGCTTCTCACACGAGAACGCCCTCCTCACCACATCCTTTGTGGCCCGCTCCCCTCAGGGTAGATGTCTCATGTCTGCCCCAACTTGCACCCTCCCTCGAGTCTATCAGCCACTACCCGCCACTCCTTCCACCCGGTGCTTTCTTTGCCACAATCTCAGTCACTATTGTGAGAACTGCCCCAATTACCAATGTCTGCACTGCTTGGAGACTGCCCCAGGACACCCTTCACATCTGTGTCTGTGAACCAGATGCACCTTTTGCCAGCGTTGGGGCCATTCTGATCGGGTCTGCCCACAATGAGTTTGCGGAGATTGTGATCAACCAGGGCACATTTCTGATGACTGTCCATTTTTGAACCTGTCCCCGGAACAGGCCTCTCACATCTACGGAGATGGATCACCTTTGTAACGAACTACACCAGGAGTCTGTGGAACTCGTGCCAGGAGCTCGAGTGTATGAGAGGGGTAATGTTACGGTCAGTTACTTGAACGGTCATACTTTCTTGATATGCGTGCTTCGCTGTATGTTTTTCCCCTTAGGACTTGCCTCATACACGGAGGACCGTTATACCTTTAGCTTAGGTCCCTGTTCCTTTTCTCTTTCACCTGTTCCTGAAGGTGACCCTACCCCTGTTCCAGTACTTCTCTTCACATCCTGAGTGGGGTAGGATCTCTTTTGTCTTTACCTTCCGGATCTCGACAGACAGCCTCACTCCTCTAGGTAGTTCTCTTGCACTGCCTACGTGTCCCCTATTAGTCACACATTCTATAGCCTTCCATCACCTTCTGTGATGACGCGGCCTGTAGTACTTATATCCTGCTGCTGATGTAATGTCTCCCTCCTTACGCTTATTCTATGCAATACAAGGTACCTTGCTGTGTCCAAGCCTTACCTTGCAAACTCCCTTGTTCCACCTAAGTCCCCTCAAATCTATCTCTGGACATTGCGTCTCTTCATAAGCACCTCCCAGAATAGATTGTTCTAGATGCTCCAGGCAGTAAGACTCCTTTTGCATAACAGTGGGCCTGTGATGTGGAGTTAGTGATATGAGATATGATGTGATGTCACCATGTGACATGTCTGCCATCAACAGTGGAACAAATCGTGATCCTAGACCTCAATACTGGCTTCTGCATGATAATGCTCACTCATGTGGCAATCAAATGCTGTGGTTGTGATACGAGTAGGTACAGGTGTGGGTTAAGCGATAAGGACATGGATGTGAGTGACAAAGAAAACTATTGATTGTGCAAAGTGGGGGGTTTGTACGGTTGGGCAAAACCTGAAGGGTTTCCGACTTGAGGCTAGGCCCTAAACCTGAAATGGGTGCAGATGAGCTGTGTTTCCTAAGACTAGGAGCTTGGCAATGCACCCAGTGAGGCTGGGGCCTGATTGCTAGGAGCAAATGCTACTCACAATTATCATACCGGTGGCATGGCGATTTGCACGAAATTGTCAAAGACTTGTTTGTTGGCTTGTAGGTATGGTGCGAGAATTAAGGCATGCAACCTTAAGTAGAGAACGAATGATTCACCAGCCCATCTACCAATGACTTTGACAATGTTGAACAGTACCCCTTTTAGTAGGTAGAAGAGGGTGCCTCCCATTCAAAGACTGTGGCCTTTCAGATCCACTAGATTGTTGCATTTCATGATTTCGGTTAGTTTGTTGGTGACTTGAGTCCTCATTAGAGGGTGGAGACTGGTTTTTGGGTGTTTCCATGCGAAAAGGTGTGCATCGTGCAGAGCTGGGTTGAGACATATGTGGTTGTCGAGCGCGAATTGGGGATCAGTGAGGCAAACCAGTTGTGGGGTGCATTGTACATCATCACCTTTCGGTTCACATTTGGTGATTGGTAGGTGGAATTTTAGGACAGGGAGACTGTGTTGATCCATCAATGCCGAGAAGTTTTGTCATGTGATGTATTTCTCGGGGTCAAATTTTTCACATAGGTTGGGTACCATGAACTCTCCTAGTCTGGTGGTGCAGTAGAAGCCCACTGCTATGCATGTGTAAATTGCTGCATCTCCTGGGTCGTTGAGGTTCAGATTTGCCTGAATGATCTTGAGATCTTCAATTGTCATGGGCAGACGTTTGTCTCACTTGGAGTGATTGGGCGTGTAACGGGCTGCCCCTTGTAGCATGAGCCTAAGTTTGTCCTGGTAAATGTTCCATGGTTGGCCATGAAGTATGTGCCATGCTTTTATGCTGGCAGCATAATTGGCAAGCGTTGAACCTGCGACACCTCCTGTGCAGCTGGATAGGAAAGAGAGAAGAAGCATGCCCAAAATTGGGCAATGCTTGTGTTCAGGAATGGGTCCATTTAGGTTGCAGTAGACGTGGTATATTAATAGACCATTTCTGTAGAGCTCCTTCGTGCTGTCGGCCCAGGAGGCCCTGATTACCTCCAGGATTCGGTTGAGCGCTTGCTCTGACACTGCTGTAGGAATGGCACTGCTTGCTGGATGTTTTATTGGGTTTGCTGGGACCCAATGTCGCAGTCTGTCTTTGGCAAGATGATGTGGGCGATAAATCAAGGGTAGGGGGCGAAGGTGTGATTGGTATGGCCAGGGTTTCAGGATGGTGGAGGGGTTGTTGGTTGTGGTTAGCAGGGTGTTGAAACACAGGCCATCAGGACCTGTCATTTTGGAGGGCACTATTGATGAGTTCATTTTCGAGCTGGCTTTCCGCCCAGGTTTGTTTGGCTGCCTCCTGTTGAACCCATAGGTGTGTGAGGGTTCTGGTGGCATTCGAGGAGTATCATCTCTCTCTGAGTTCTCTGAGTTCTCTTGCTGAGAGAGGGTTGTTGGCATCTGTGAGAAAGGCTCTGAGGTGTTCAGGCAGCCAAAAGGGCGGAATAAGGTGTTGTTTTGTGCTGTATATGCCTCTGGAGGGCTGGTTGGCTGGATTGTTCTCGCTTGGGATGTAATGTGTAGTGATGCTGAGGACGCATTTAGTGGATTCAAGGAAAGTGTGGATATGTTTGAAAATAGTGTTGATGGCTCTGTTGCGGTGTCTGCTGACGCGCTGTGGAGACCCATGTCTCCCTGGCCTTGTAGATGCATATCCCACATCATTCCATCATCATTACTCTTCCCTCCTCCCTTCGCAGACCATCCTGATCAATCCACTATCAAATCCATGTATCCACTTATCTGGAAGCTTCAATCCGCCAGTCAGATTGCCTAGGAAGCTTCATCCTGTCCTTGTCCTTTGTCCTCGTCATTTAGGATTCGCTGGTGAGTCATTCTCTACCCTTCTAAGCTCAGTAGCATAGTTGTTATGATAGTAACTATGGACTTGTTTCGTATCCTATCAGTCTCAGGTATGCCCAGACTATAAAAGATTGTATCCAACATTTGTAATGTCAGTTTACCCCTTGGTTCACTCACCCCATCATGTTCGATCCTAAGTCACTGCTCCCATTCTCTCCATCTTTCCCTCATTCTTACAACCTTCCACTATATCCTCACTACCCTCACCGTCGAGGAAGTGTTAGGATCATCCATTTACCATCCGCATCCGCCGCATCCTAGAGTCACTCAGACTCTTCTACAAACCTTTCTGAAGGGCCTTCATTGCCTAAGCATTCTCCTCCTCTCTATCCTCTCTTCTTGAATCCCTAGGGTCGAACATTTCGTACCCTTCTAACCCTTTGCTACTGACAACCTT
>JBBPMO010000515.1:10778-21830 GCA_038090315.1 Xanthoconium stramineum | reverse complement strand
CTGATCTGGTATCTCGGCCCATCTCCCTCCACCACTTCAAGGTCTTCTCGTTGAGTTCGTTCAGCCTGTCATTTTCCGCCAGAAATCCCGCACGATGTCCTCTCTTGAACAGTTTATCATCGAAGTCTCGTAGCAGGCGGATTGTCGATCTCCCTGAACTCCTTGACAGTGCAACATAGAGGTTGAACAACACGAGCCCTCCCGAAGGTGGTGTTGCGATATCCACCAGAACTGCTAGGATTGTTTGATTGAATCTACAGTTCCATTGTTGTTTCCCCTTTCACATGGGTCGAGCAAGGTTTCTGCCGACGCCAGGCGGCACTTCCCCGAGTGGTACCACTACCCCGGAACTGCGACCGTAGCAAGGAAATTTGGCCAGATGGCCAATCCTCGACTCTGGGACACCCTCTTCCCTGGACCAAACGAATCTCCCACAATTACCTTCAACTTCCTCTCCGGCAAGCCTGGATCTGATTACAGCGGGACGTATTCTGGAGCTAGACTGCGTACGAGATATCTGGGGTATTTGACAGCAAAGGCGTGCGCGGACTCTCCCGCAAAGCAACTCCAGCTTTCCAACGAGGATGGTACTTTCACTTCCTCCACGACGACACAAAATGTTGGGGTTGATCCTGGTCATTCCAAAATCCGATCCTCCTCTCTCGCTTTGGGAAATCGTGTTGCCATCACCGTGTCTGAATCCGTATGTTCATACTAGTTCATCCTTGACCAGACGGGACGTAGTGACATAAAGAGAAAAGAATCTGAAGTCATACGAACCTCGGAAAGAATGATCCCTGCTCGCTTTCGGCTGTTCTGGCAAGATACTAAACAGTGGCTCATCTGAGTAGGGTCTCGTGTCGTTCGGGAACGCATCCGGGAGCGCACAACCAAGCGGGATTGAGAAGTACGATTCAGAAACGACATGAGTGAAGCAGCTCGAGTGGGCGATTAGTCTCGTCCTGACACTCTTGGGCACGACCTCATCCGTGGGACATGGACTATCGACACTGCCTACCGGAGCCGGAGCAAGAGCTTGATTCATTCCCGAGCCTGAGTTGTGTCGTCCCCCTTTGGCATTGGCCGGCACAAGCTCCGAGATCTAAAGGACTCACACATGGAGAGGCAGACATTCCAGGGCGGAAGTACGACCTAATGGCAAATTTTACCGGCAACGCAGTGACAATAGGCGGATGGGAACCTCATGAGTCATCCATCATGGTCGAACTGGGCAAGTCAGGTCAAACGGTAGGCGTGGGATCGACGCCGAGGGGTGGAGTTAGGTTTTCCTGACATTCTAGATAACTGCAGATGGTCACAAAGGACGGTTCCGCTCGACCTTGCCAGTGCGATACAGATGTCTTTATTATACGAGGAGACGATTAAACATTGTCATTTTTTGACTCTGCAGTGGATGCGTCTGGTAACGCTTCAAGATGAGTTCCTGTTCCACTGCCATCCATACCAGAGCCCGATGTATCTCCATATCTTGAAGGGAACATCAGTTCCGAGACCGGTGGCTGGACTGTGTCTTTCTGCCATGCTTGCCCCACATACAAGATCAACATTTGTGACGACACGCACTGAAAATAGGTCGTTCAGGAACAGCCCCGTTGTTAGTAAATCCATAGTACAAGACCGCAACAACGTACCGTCATCACTGTATACGCCTGCCCCAGCGCGTTCGACGTAAAACTTCCCATCCCGAACGATATCAAAAACGCAATGCCAGACATAGTGTACGGCAGTACAGACTCGACGATGAGCACCGTTACGGAAAAATAAGGAGATGCGTGGTGATCACTGAGGCACTCTTTTACGAGCTTTGCATGACTCAATAACCGATAACAAATCATGCAAGTCAAAGTTGTGTTCAGAAAAACTGAAGTCAAGTAGTAGGCCAGGCCAAGTGTTGCGACATGCAAAAAACCGGTCGAGGCCGCGCTAGAGGCCCAAATGAGCAGGATCCCTAGGACTGATTTGACACGACGTTGCAGTGAGTGCCACTAGGAATGAAGAGTTGATGCGTACTGAGAGTTGTTAACCACACGATTAAGGGTAAAACGATGGCACGAAGGCTGTTCCACACGTGATAGCACCGGTACATCTTGAACGAAACGGTGAGCAGTCCCCTTTTCCCTATTCATCGACGTGGTCTTACCATTAGGCCATCTGTCACCTATTGTAGAGTGATGGATATGGCTGATACGGCATTGATGTATCCGAATGGGGGCAGTCCGTTCGGGAATTTTGAATCCGGCAACCATCGTTCTTGACCGAATACCCCAAGGATGGCGACATAAATAGTAACCAAGAGGAACATCACGGTGCTGAAGACTCCATAAAATATGTCAGGCTTATGACGACCCGCTTTTCTGCGAACCAGGAAGATATACATGGACTTGAAATAGAAACACAATTCAATGCCTGACAACGGACCGGTGAGACAGCGCGTCATTGATGTGGTCAAACTCATCATACAAGATTTCATGCAGATTGATCCCCACGTAGAACGACTCTTCGACGGCTGGTGACCCAGTTGAAATGAGTAGCATGGCTCACGGGTGGTTCTCCCGCAAACTTACCCAAGGCCATTGCGATTTTATACACCGATTGATCATGTACTACTAACAGGGTTCCACCCTAGTGGCTGTGTTAACTTTGTTTGACAGCAGTCTCAAGTTTCAAAGCCAGAGTCGCAACGAAGCTAAGTAAACAGGAGTGCTCCTAATTATGAAATGAGACTCCAGGATGGATTTCCTCACTTGGGAACTGCCGCCGAGGCGACAGAAACCTTGCTTGGCCATGAAGTGTCTCGATTTCAAAACGGACAGTGTATGTGCTTAGTAGTCAAGAGCAGGGGTATGGGTTACCCGCACGGGTCAGGGTGCGGGTACGGGTACGGGTAGCTAAATTACCCATCTGGACCCGTCCAAGGCTTGTTATACTTACCCGTACCAGTGCGCTGACGCCGACGCCGACAACAACAACTTGGCCGACGATAACGCGTCGGACGCGTTGTTGTCGTCGCGTTGTTGTTGACGCGTCCTCTCCTCACCCCCTCGCGACAACGACGTGACGAGAACACAGACCCAGACGACACGATGACGGCAACGCGACGTCCCTGCTTCCACTCCAGCCACGTCCATTTGAACGCGACCACTCTCGCTCCCACCGTACCCTTTTCAATCAAGCGCAACCGCCCACACCCTTCATCCGTGCTCGAGCCCAACCGCTCGTGTCGGGTAAAGCGCGATCGCTCGTCCACTGGCCCTACCGGGTTTTCATCGAGCACGATTGCTCGTCTACCGACCCCACCATCCGTCTCGGGCACCAGCGCTCGTACCTCAGCCCCACCATCCATCCCTGAGCGCAACCGCTCATCTCCCAGCCCCTCCGTGTATCATCGAGCGTGATCGCTCGTCCACCCCCCACCATCCATCCTTGGGTGCAACCACCTGCACGACAACGACGACACGACGAGGACGATGTAACCTCGCCCTATTTCTGATGGCAATCCGACAACGAGGGCCCACCCTTCCTCCCCACCCTGCATCCTCATCCTCGCACAGCCTGCCCTGGGTGGTACAGAACCGATGGTATAGTGCACACGGTTGTGCGCTTCGGTACCCTCACCTTCGCCCTTCTTCTCTGCTCATACTCGTGGGTAAACCCGCGCGGGTACGAGTACGGATCTCCAGCGGCGACTCGTTGGAAAACTCGTACCCGGATCGGCGGGTACGGGTACGGCTCCTGGTACCTGTGCTCTTCCCTAATCATACAATCACTACCTGTTTTCGTTCTCGTTGGACTTGAGTGAACAAGAGCCTGCGCACTTCCCGGTCTACAGCCCAGTGTAATTCCCATCGAACCCATTACACAATCTATCCAAATTACTGTCAACGACGGAAATCGCTCAAAATGTACAGTACGTCGCAAGCAACTTCTCATCACTGTGGTGTATGTGTGCACCGACTATCGCTTGCAGGGTCAAACGATTTCTGCGGCTCTTATAGACACCACCACACCTCCTTCCGGAAGCTTGAACGCGTTCAACCTGCACATCGCCTTATCGCACGCAAAGGGATGTGACTCCATCAGACTACTGCGAGATCTTGAGGATAGGTTGGTTCTGTCTCCTCAACTACCCAAACTTACTGCAGAAGGCGAAAGATTGGAACTTCTGAATATGCAGACCCTTCACTGGTGGAGCACTATGACAGACAATAGCTTCAACTAGATAGCATTGACTCTGGTTCGATATTCTCTTATGTCCCCTTCTCTCACTCATTCTTTCTCAAATAGTGAATAGTTACTATTTACAGATCCGGGCACCATGGGAGTGGTGTTTGGGGGAATATCTAGCATACTGCTCGTTTTGAAATTGAGACACTTTTTAACGAGCAAGGTTTCCGCCGCTTCGGCGGCAGTTCCCAATTTGTAAGTATTCTATTTTTCGAATTTCAACTCGATTCTCGGCGTTGCTTACGCAACAAATGGGACAAGCATGCTGTGCTCCACAGCGTTACTTACCCCCAGTCACCTACCTACAAGATTTCGACAACTAAGCGTGCTCAGCGATGAAGAGATGAACTTCTTGGCATCACTCTGGCACGAAGTACGAATGACTTGAGAGTGGGTAGTTTACACATCCATGTTGGCGCTAACGTTGGTAGGGTCGTGCGTGTCACAAGGAACCCAGAGGCGCCCGTTCCCAAATAGTATAAAAAACCCAGTCACCAGCACATGAGGACGCGAGCGCCCATCCACAATGCTCTCCCTCAACCAGATCATCCATGATATCAACAAATCCACCTACAAACTCGATACGTCCGGCGTTGCAGGGCTCTTTGGAGGTGACTATGCGGTCGATGCACTCAAGACAGTCCCTTTATACGCGGGGCGGAGATGGGCGGGATGGTACAATTATCCAGGAACTGTGACCGTAGCGAAGACATTTGGCCAGATGGCCAACTCGCGATTATGGGATAGTATTTTTCCCGGACCCAACCAATCCCCTGGAACGACCTTCAACTTTGTTGGCGAACCTGGCCCCGATTATAGCGGGTCGTTTTCTGGAACCAGATTCCATACAGGGCATCTAGGGTATCTGGCGGCAGAGGAGTGCATGGAATTTCCTCCCAAGCTGCTCCAACTCTTCAGGGAGGATGGCAGTAGAGGGAGGAATCGGTCTGAGGACCTTGCTGTGGTCACAATTATCTCCCTTCCTCCACACCGGCACCCGAGGGTTACGCACGTCGACAATATCACCCGGCGGATATATCATTTTATCTCGATCAACCCAAAAGATGATCCTTCCATCGCGCTATGGGCAATGGTGCCATCATTGGTCAACATATTAGCTTGTGTCCTCTGCTTTCTTGTCCGAGACACCATCGCTGCATCCCTTATTCTTCTTGGAATTGTCAACAGTGGCTTCTCGTCCCTCGTCCTCGGGACGGCGACACTAGGGATTCGTGTTCCGGTGCCATCCCAAGCGACGCTTCCAGGAGATGGACTAATGTTCCCGGGCGATGGAAGTATCATTGTCTTGAAGGGAGAGGAAGCAGACGTGGACATGATTACCAAGGGGGAGTTTGAACTCGACTATTCCACCGGGATCCTAGCACACCAGAACTACCACATAATCGGAATCATGTCGCTCCTCTTGATCACGCAGTTCTTGGTGCAGCTGCTTCTCATTCCACTTTGCACCTTCTTCGGTCAAATTATGTTCCTCATCTGCCTCGTGGTGGCGGGAGTGTATCATTTTTACGTCACTGTGGTATCCCATGACAGAGAGAAAGTCCACCGAGAGCTCCTCTTCCATGCGCTTTCCGCGCAGACGGAAAAATGGACATTTGGAACGAAGGTGCAGATGACAGTCTTCATCTGCTTGGTCCTAGGAGATGGCCACCAAGATCCGCTGAAGTCGAAGCCCGATGAGGTTTTGAAGAGCATGATACCCAACGACACGGCGGTTTGGAAATATTGGAGGGGGAAGGTGGCAAAGGAGCTCGAGCGTTTCTGGAAGTGGAACTCGGAGCAAGGCGATGGGCTCCCCTACAAGCCGAAGATCGAAACCGACGCTGAAGATGAAACCGAGTGCGACGAATACTCGCAGTTCACAGAACAAGATACTCGGCTTCTAGACGACCTCATCGGTGACGCCTGGTGCGTCTTCAACAGATATCCAAATTGGCGAAAGCGCGAGTCCGGGATCGGGAGAGAGCGAGATGACCTTGCCGAGGAGGATTTCAAAGCCACCCCGCTTCTGGAAGGTAGCCCTGTCTAACTTACTTCCATAAGCGCAATGCGTCTTTTCCAGACAACTCGAAATCTCATGCTTCAAATAGGCATCTAGGTGCCGATTAGTGACTAGTTAACTCCCAGGACTCGACCAAGTTGTCTTGTAGTACATCCTAGGTCAACTTGTGTGTACATCATATACGGACTAACCACGCAACGATTCACTACCTTTCAATCTGAAGTCCAGCGGATCAGCCCGAACGCGATACTGCATACTTGACTCGCGAGCATGCCAGCCAAAACTCTTTACCGCCCTCTTCACACCAACCTAGCGGGCCTACATCGCAATCCGCGCAAATGAGAAACTTGATCTGTTTCGGCGAGGCTACAAGGATGTTCAAATAGGGCGCAAAGCGCTGGCGTGGGAGGAACGGCAATACCTGTACCATCTCCTGTACGCGCCACGGGTCGAGAAAACCCGATATTCTCAAATGCCATCGGGGACGGTGTCACGAGCCACCACTGCACCGTTGCAGGCGGTGCTGGAAGCGGATCCAGAGCGGGATCAACGGGGTGATCAGGGGAATCCATCTGAGACGCAGTTGGCGTTCACCGCATGAAGTAGCTAGATGTGCCATCGGCCTCACCTGGATCCCAGATCGCTCGACTAGCTGGCCAGCGCCACGCTTCAGAATGATGCTGCGGCAACCTCGTGGACAGAGGAGGTCATACTTGTTCGCCAGAATGCCATCATCGGATGCGTGAGGGAGCGTGAGGTCAAGCAGGACTTCCTGGAACGTTCGGCCGTCTGCAGTTGTTCCTGGAGCCATCTGCAATGCCTCGAGGATCCCAGGTGGTAGAGGGATACTCATTTTGTCGAATGTAGCGCCCGAGGAGCGTGTTTTGAAAGATAAAGGGAGAACGAGTTCTCACTTCGATAACACCTAAAAATTGTGAAACAAAATGCATTAAGAGGGAATCGAACCCCCGGCGGGTCGATGGCAACGACCCAGGTTACCACTACCCCATTAATGCGATTAAGGAGCACGCACTCCGGACTGTCTTGTTTGTATTCGCTGAGGGTTCTAGGACACCAGCAAGTCCGTTCAGTTCAATAATTCATACTACAAAACACAATCCTATCCAAGATAGCTCACAGACTTTCCCTTGCTCCATCAGACTCACAACAAATTCACCACCTTTCCCCCGCAAGTCCTGAACTGTCCGATAATATGACCTCGATAGTTTACCACGACATCTCTCTCCCGTCCGACAATACCGTCATCAATGGAGAACATTGCGTAGGTGAGCTCCGCATTACACCAGGCAAAGTCAAGGGTAATACCGCCGCGGATACGCGCGCCTCTGATCGAACCGGTGTTCCAGTTCGCGGGTAGCGCTGGCAGCAGCGTCACCTGAAGTGGGATATCAATGCTGGCTACGTCAGGAGCTTGCAAAAGACCGTTCTGGGGTGGAGCATATCAGTCTACATCAATGATAGTGCTATTGGCATATAACGACTGACCAAAACAGCAGCAGGATATCCAAAGTTGGCATCAATTTGGAACACGGTCGATCCAGGGGTATAGAGGGAGAACAGGTTTGGGGCAAAGTTCCTCTCGATAGTGTACTAACAAGACGGTAGTTAGAAAACCCGGATGATAACACAACCGAACACATACAGTAAGTTCTTTGTAGAACTCCTTTGCATTTCCGAGTTGAGCCCAACTCGCGGCTCTCCAGACCTTCTCCCAGCCCGAATCTGCATCCGGCCCAGTGCCGTTACCTCTGTGAAGCAAACTTGTTTTAGCGGCGCCCAGAACCTGCTCTTTGGTATAATTCAGGAACGTTCCGTTAACGTTCAAACCGCCCTGTAGAGCAGGATCGTATGATGCAATGGCATAACCTGGATATAACTGAAAATATTTTTCAGTCGGGTCACACAGGATAGACTAGGCTTACTCACACCTATCAAGTGGCTCAAATGGCGATGAGTATCCCATGGAGAATCAATATCCATTTTCCACTCTAAGAATGGTTCAGGCGTTGGTCAAGTGTAGTGAGGCGGTCGAAACAATTGACCTTGTAATTGGCCCCACGATCCGACACGCACGCCCTTGTCCATTTGAGCGCGCTTGGAGAGTACGGCTGGAGACTCAGTTAAGAAAGAGCCATCTGAAAGGTAAGGGAACATACAATTCAAGAATTCAGTGTCCGTGTCACCGGCGGCCGCATGTCCTTGTTCAATGGCGTTGAAGAGCTGCCATATAACCTGTTGAGCGTGAGCACAGCCTGAACCCTTGTCATTCAGTAACGGTGTAGTGTCAGTCAGCGTTCGACATACCGAATGTGATCGGAAATTGCTCGGGCGAGTTGCAGGGTGCTGTGACAAGCGTGGAGTCCTTAAAGTATAAATCTTCGATAAGCTTTTCGAGGTGGAAGCTTGCAACACCCTATTGACCGTCATGAATTTTTTGTCTTGAAAATGATAGCCGTGATTACCTTTACAAGCGGATATCCTTGAGATTTCCACCATTGAACATCGTTGGTATAGTCGAAGTGATCCCAAACATGGATCATCTGGCAGGCGTGGGTACATCATCATGTCCTTCAGAGCGGGACTACGTACCATCCAAGCATTGGATTCTATAGCGGGTTTGTAAACAAGATCTGTCAACTTCTGAGTCAAACAACTTACCGGGATAGTTTGCCCATTGTGCTGAGTTGCCGCCGAGCTTCATTCCAGTGTGACCAAAGACCTAGGAGATTTGAGGACATCAAATTGCTAAATGGACCATGCTGACGTACATTCATCTAGAACGGAGTTAGCGTATGCAAAACTCCGGATTAAAGGACCGACCTCATTATGAGTCACCCAGCCAGAGCTGATGTTGTATAGGACCCAAGCAGTGTAGGCCCCACGCGGAGCCCAAGTTTTCTACTTCCGTTACATTAAAACGTTCATTCCCTATGGCTGGCAACGTACCTCAAAGTAATCAAATAGCGGCACAACAACATCCATGTTGGTCATCTCGGCGAACCAATAATTCATCTGGATATTAACGTTGGAGTCTAAGAACGAAGCTGAACATGCCTCCCGGTCAGAGGATCATAAACGTACTTACGATAGTCTGTTTCGCATATTCACGGTCACAAGTACTGTTTGATCCTAAGCAACGAACACGCACCTGCAGACCAAGCATTTGTCCACCCATCACCCCACTTGCCCTGCAGGTTGGCTGGTAGAGTCCCTCTAGCGCTGGTAGCCAATAGATATCTGCCGAAGTTGAATGTCAACCATTCCAGGTATGGGTTTCCAACATTCGTTTGGTATGATGCAACGATCTGGTCCGTGGGTGTGGTAAAGTCCGGTATCTGTCCGAGCGAAAGTGAAAATGGTCCTATAATCGACTGGTAATCTGCAACGTGTTCCGCAAAAATGGAATCGTAACTGGGAGGTTGATGGTTTGTTGAAGTTAAAAGGCTGACAAGATGGTTGTGAGGATCTTGCCCTTGAAAAGAGTAACCAGAGACAGCATTTCCAGCTGTCATGTCATAGTTGGTATCGCCGACCCAAGTAACCCAAGATTCGAAGGCACCGTTTACGCTGATCGTGGCGTTAGGGAGATCCGATCCAGGGATCGCAAAGCATGCCGTGGTGCCGCCTGGTGCTTCTACTTGTGCAAGTATTTCATAGAGCATCCCAGGGTCGGACACGTAACCTCTAATACTTAAAGTTGAGTCGTCAAAACAGGTAACATTGGGAGTCGGAAGTCCGCTCTCGGCGCTGACAGAGAACGCATAAGTGAGTGGTGGGAGTGGGCTGGTAGAGTTCACGTATTGCACACAAGCCCGGATGGGATGCGAACAGAATGTCTCTCTGTCATCCAAGTCAGTCAGCTATACTCTCAGAACTCCATCAGCATACCGGAAAAAGGTTGCATCACCCTGGGTCCACGTGGTTCGTGTAGTAGCTTCGTCAAGGTCTAACCACCTCGCGTAATTCGTCACCGTGCCAGAAGTGTCCAAGGTCGCCAACAGATATCCCGCTCCGGCATATGAGCCTATCGAGTATCAGATTCCAAGGATCGGAAGAGATAATTAATCTTGATTACCATACGCGCCAGCATCTGTCATGATCTCCGCAATATCTTGACAATAGTGTTACTTTTGTCTGCGCACATATGAACAAATCAGACGTACTATCAATTGTACCGGATGAGTTAGAAAAGATAGTTTGACGAATGCGTTGCATATCTTGGGCGAGTTGCGTGTGCTGTGAGGGTAGACTGTTACCGCCATTGTACGACTGCGGTGTGCAAACCAGCCATGGTGAGTCTATTGCTTCTAACAAACGCCGGTTCCACGTACCGGGTCTTGGAAAGGTCCCCCAGACCAGAGAGATTCGATGTTAAGCTGAGTTGACTCCTGTGAAGTGCCACCAGGGAGCATCGCTGTGCACGAATGAGCTTCAGAGACAGCGTCGACAGATATGGCCAACACATACCAGCCAAATACCCATTCCCGACTGGAAGTAGCTCTTGCGCCCATATTGCTCCCGGAGAGGTGTACCAGAGGCCATTTCCAGAAGAAGGGAAACCAGGAGGGGCGGAAAGAGTGAGAGATGTGCATGTTGTAACGACCATAAGGTAGTAGAGCCGCCGGAACAGCATCTCAACGGAGTGGGGTACGAAGCCCGATAGGAAATCAAAAAGGGAGAAGCAGCAGGCCCAGAGGCGACTGCCCAGGAGGTCAAATGGTAAATCCATGTTTTCGTGAGAGACTATAAGTAATCCGAGAGCG
>JBBPMO010000515.1:0-10680 GCA_038090315.1 Xanthoconium stramineum | reverse complement strand
TCAACGGAGTGGGGTACGAAGCCCGATAGGAAATCAAAAAGGGAGAAGCAGCAGGCCCAGAGGCGACTGCCCAGGAGGTCAAATGGTAAATCCATGTTTTCGTGAGAGACTATAAGTAATCCGAGAGCGAGCAAGTAGTTCCGTTATGACCCTAGAAATCTTCCACGATGAGCCCGGGGAGAATCGAACAATGCATACGCTCCACCACAGGGCCGGGGAGTTGGCGACGGAGGAGCTGGTGATAATGAGGGCTTGGCCTAGATGAAACTGGAGCTTTCGGCGCTGTGAGGGCGTTTGTGGATGATCAGCGCTTGGCCTGGAAGCTTGACCGATTAAAGACCGAACCCACCCAAATAAAGCACCGAGGGAGAATGTCGTCCCAATTGACATGTCGGGTCCGTCGGACCGTCGCGCTAAGGCTTGGAGAAAATTACTTTCACGTGTCACTGGCAGTCAACCACTCCGCATCCGAGTCTTGTTATGTGGCATCTTAGTCCAACGATGGATGGAAGAATTGAAACAATCTCCGAGGGACCGCCAAGAAATCCCTTTCATCTCGGTACGAATTCTCTGCTCGGCGTCGACACGCATGTTATTGGTTGGGATGGTTTCCGTTCCCAGCCTTTGCAGTCCCAGAAGCTCTGTTTCTGGGGCCAACCCGGATACCCAACGACACCTTTGGGCAGTCGTCATCCGATGTCATTAATGCATTCATGGCGAGAATGGTCTGTAAGCTCAAGATTTCGACGTGAGCATGCTCGAAGTGAGCCCTCTGATACCCGCCTTTCCTGGTGCTTAAGCATACTGTGCTGAGGTATGTGCATTCACCCCGCATAATTCACTGCCTCGTTAATGACCTTCAGTCCAGTTTTCAGGTCCCTTGACACCCGCCTGGAGTCATCATGTTTCGGTGTTGCGTAGTAGGCTTTCCAAGTACATGCTCGCCTCAACTTAAAGTCTGTCGATGTCAGTTACACGGCCATACGTACCGGTACGATTGAACCAGTGGTTCTCCAAATAGTCGTCGGCCTGGTGTATTGGGCGCAGACGGGAAGCCTGTTTTCTGACAGAATTTTGTATCTTGAGTAGGAAATTCGCTTCCTTCAAGAGTTCTATTGTGCGATGAGCTGGCAAACGGGAAGCTATAGGGTCATGGTCTGGTCATGCGAGGTGAATTCGGATGAGACTAGTGTCATTTTCTCTCCTTTCGCCAGTGAGAAGTCTCCTCACTTACTCACACTCCTCGACCCGATGCTGTCACCATGTTTTTCACCAGCTCTGTACCAACAGGTCGTCCATACCAGCCTGCGCTCAGAATCTCTAAGCTATGGGCACCATACTAGAGCAACACCATCTTCGAGCTAGTTTCCACCATGTCCGACTCCCTCAGATTTCCCTCCCCCTCCAAACCCGTTGATCTGACCTCGAACCCCGTTTCAGCCAAACTGAGTGTCCTATCCGGTCGAGAACGTAATAAGAGGTCTTTGCTGAGGCTAGCTTCAGCCTGGAGGAATGCCTCCTCTGTCCACCCTATGAGGGTTAATAGCCTTGACAAGAGGATGAAGATAGCCAAGTAGGATACGACAGGGGTCTTGGTCAAGGGTATTAGCAAAGCACAAAAAAATAGACCCCACCGTGGTTCGAACACGGGACCGCACGATCTGCAATCGTATGCTCTACCACTGAGCTATAGAGTCATTGTTGAAAGAAATTCCGAGTCTGACTAAGTAATAATTTGCAAACATGGGCAATGCCATGTTAGAGCTTGTTTTGTCGGTTGACACGACACGTTGACCATGATTGCGCGCACCTTGTCCGGGCTACTCCTCGTCGCCCATGTCTATGCCGCCTCCCTTTCCATCCAATCCCCCCGTTTCACCATATCCGCCGCCGATGCTTCTCAACTGCGCACAGACACGTATGTCACTCCTTGACCCACTACAACCTGCCTGACCCCAGCCAACAGACTCTCCCTCACCCAAAAGCCAGAGCCATTGAACCTCGGCCCCTCCGACATTCTCAAACTCACCTTCCAAATCACCGAAACCGACGAGGGCAACGGCGTCCAGCCTCACCAGACCTTCCTCCGCTTTTACGACACCGTCTCTGGTGAAGAGGGCATTCAGCCCGTTCGCGTCACACCAGGTGGCAAGGCCAAATTTGAGCTCGTACGTGTCAAATGTAACAGGCAGCGTAACGCTGACGTCTCGTCTTTCCGCGCAGAACATGGCCCGACCACCTGCATCCCTACCACCAACGACAGACCGCCCGCTCGCTGTTTCCCTCATCCTCGGCTCGTTCGTGCACGATCCGGCGACGTTTGATCTCTTTGACCTTTACGTCCCCGCATCTGCCACGCCCGCGCCCCACCCAGACGAGGCTTTCTTCCATCCCCAACCGCCCATTGTCCACACGTTCCATCCCGAGCAAAAACTTCCACCTAAAGTCATATCTGCATTCTTTGCTGCGCTTGTGCTCGCGCCATGGGCTCTATTACTTGGTTTAGTACGTCGCTCCCTCCCCTTACCCTCTACGTGAACTCAATGGCGCGTTTTCAGTGGTCCAAGGTCGGCGTGCGCATCCCTCACTTGTTGTCGCCTCGTATCATCCCCTTTACTGTACTTCTTGGCGCTTTCGAAGCACTCCTCGTTTGGTACTGGGTAGATCTCAAGCTGGGCCAGGTGCTCCTCTATGCCGGTATCTTGGCCCTTCCGACCATCTTTGCGGGAAAGACCGCGCTCGCGACGACGGGCGAGTGGCGCAGAAAGTCTGTAGGCAAGTAACTTGCAACAAACCAGTAGATGCACTCGAAAGCGTATACACCATTTTCATTCTTTTATCGTTTGGTTGGAACCTGTGCGCGTGCGGCTGTCAGCACACTCTAGAAATATCTTACGCGCATGCATCAACCACGTCCCCGGCTATCCCTCCCAGAGTGATGTCCGCAGATAACAAAAAGTGACGTCAACACTTAATCGCTCAGAGGACCTCGGCCTTCTGCAGCTTGGATTCGGATTCGACGGTGTGGACGCGAGACTGAACTGAACAAGATGTGGTGGATGTCGGCTTAAGGTGGCTAGTCACATGATCATATGCGCTCGATTTCCGTGAATGGGCAGCTCCACCGCAACGCCTCCGTTTCGTCGCATACGTTCGCCTCAAACGTCATTATCTAACTCACGGTTCCCAGCAACAAACGCACATTACCATGGCTGCACGACCTCTCAATGATGAAGAGGTGTTGAGCGAGATGAACAAGATGGTGCGTTCGTCGATCTGTCCGTGACACGTTACTCAACGCAGGGAGTGTCCAGGTGGCTTTCATCAAGCAAGAGGCCCTGGAGAAGGCTCGGGAGATCAAGGTCAAGGCAGACGAAGAGTTTGCCATCGAGAAGGTGCATATCTCCCAACGCCGAACGGCGATAGAACTCATCCGGCTTCATATTTATATTTGGCCCCGATAGGCCAAACTCGTCAAACAAGAACAACAAGCCATCGATGCGCAATACGAAAAGAAACGCAAGGGCGTCGAAGTTGCGCAAAAGATGTGCGTATCCGCCCCATCGCCGTCTGTGACGTGTGCTCACGGATGCGTAGTGCCCAGTCTAATCTGACGAACAAGTCGCGTTTGAGGCTGTTGCATCGCAGGGAAGAGCAAGTACAGGAACTGTTCGAAACAGCGCGGACGCAGATCGTGACGTTTTCCGAAGACGAGGGTCGGTATGCGCAGTTCCTCGAGGGGGCCATCGTTCAAGGATCCCTTCAACTTATGGAGCCAAGCGTGACGTTGATCGTGCGCGAAAAGGACGCCGAGGTGGCGCAAAAGGCTGCAGAGGCTGCTGCTGAGACTTATAACCAGCTCAGCGGTCGTCAAGTAGCCTTTGATATCCACGGAACGTTGAGCAACGAAAGGTAGACCTTCGCTTCATTGTGGTATATGGCTCAAATCTGATTACTCACCATCAACCAGTCCTGGAGGGCTCAAACTCATGAATGGCACCAAGCGGATAACGATCGACAATACATTAGATGAGCGTTTGAGATTGTTGGAAGATAGAGTGAGTAGTCACTTTGAGCAAGGGATCTCGGTGACTGATATGTCAATAGATGTTACCGGAGATCCGGAGAGATTTGTTCGGTGCCAACGAGAACAGAAAGTTTTATTCGTAATCTTGTGCGGCCAATTAGAATGCACCGTCTTTCAGGTCTCGCCAGCCAGCCTCGACACGATATACACTGACACTATATCATGTGCAGTGAGAATTCGTCTACGATCGCTTTATAATTGTACGAAATAGTTTCGTTGACGCGACCTGCAATGACTAGCGATCTCCTCTCGGAACCAAAAAGTCAAATGCATTAAGAGGGAATCGAACCCCCGGCGGGTCGATGGCAACGACCCAGGTTACCACTACCCCATTAATGCGTACAGGTATTGCGCCTTCAGGTTCGCAAGGTAACACCGCAGGTGGCTTCAAATCATTGACGTGAGGCTGTTCGATACATCAAACTCATCTCTTGAACCCGCCGTCATGGCGGCAGGTATCACAACCATCAGTCACGAACCATATATTGCTCGTCGTCAAGTGCAGGCTTATTGCCGCGCATCGATCGTGGCCGCAAGTACACCACCAGCGAGGAGGAGGACTAGACCCACGTAGCTACATCGACGCGTCATCGGCCAGTCAAGCCCGAATGCCTTGGAGCGATCATTCCCGCTACACGACCACACGCTCGTGCCTACGCCGATCAAACACCAGGTCACCGTCACCACGTGTTCTCCAACAGGCTCTCAACCCGTTCTCATGGTCAGGTCCTCCGCTCCAACACCTCACGAGACCCGATATGTCGCGTCAAGTGTGGGTGCTTACAATGAGGATTCTGCCGTATGAGCACAGCCCTTATCTATCTATTGCCCCCTGTTTCTATTCTTCTAATGGTCTCGGTCTAGCGAGTCCGACAAGTCATGTGTACATGAAAGTTCATGAGAGAGGGGCAACAAGGCGGGAATGAAATCCGGCATCGGCCGCAGAAAGGATCAAAGAAATGCGTTCCTCGAGGTGGGCATAAGGAATAGGGTATGTGGGAACCCAACACAAGGAACGGAACACGACAACATCGGGAAAGAGAACACAAGGTGTCCATGGAATGGTCCAAGAGGGGGGTAACAAGAAGTCATTTGGCGTGCGGCGTAAATGAGTTAAAAAAGAGGAAGAGTGGAACGGTATTATGGGATAATGATGCGATGGTCCGTGCGAAAACGCGGTGGAACTGAACTCAATGGATGACTCGAATGAAAACATGCGAAGATGAACCCTGTTCGACTAAAAAGACATGTCCGTCCAACGGTGTATGTTGCAGGTCACGGCGAATGCATGCGTACCAAAGCATGGTGGCATGACGCGTGTTGGCTAGCCTTTAGCGATATAATGGCATGAGGGAAAAGTGAGGTAAACGACGCCAGGGTGTTTAGTACGAGAATATCATCAACCATGGATTGAGGACGATCTGTAGGAAGTAGCAGAAAATGCCACGATTGGTCAGCACGCAGGGCATATGCATGGATGATAGAACGCGGCGTTTTGAGATGGAAATTTCCATGTGGGGCCGATCATGAGAATATCCGTGGGGAGACCGTGGACACTTCGGGGGAATGGAAACAATGGAAGGTCACTCACCGGGAATAATAGATGGCATGCGCAAACGATCCTGTGATGCGAAGCATATGAGCATAAGAACAGTTGTTCTAGAATGGAAAAGGACCGACGCAAGTGGGAGAATGACGGCCCATCCATTTCCAGTGAGCCGCCATTGATAAGGAACAAGCGATGTGCTGACGATGATCATGCCCGCTATGAGTACGATGCACACGAGGAAGGGAAACCAAAACCTGCAGGACGAGGTCACGCATCAGCACACATCCAATTACCTCCTCAGGCGATGGAGCCGTGGACGTCGGGAAGGCACCGTGGAGAACGCGAGTACAGGAAGGGTACCACGACGGCGCAAAAAAAATATGAAGCTGGACAGGAAAGCTTACCTCTTCAATATTCTCGGCACTTCCTTGAAGAAATTAGATCGTTCCACTTCCTTCTTCGTGGCGGACCAAGTGATGTCATATGAGAACAGGTGCGCCAACATGGCCAGTGAAAGCGGTATTCCAAGACCGCCGAAGAAAAAGAAACTAGTTACCAGTGAGCTCCTGCTACCAAGGGCGACCAGAAACAGAATTTAGTACTCACAAGAATGGTACCCACATCAAATTCTCCAAGAGAGCCCACCCGATGTTCTTTATTCCTAACCGGTACTGCAGAAGCGCGTAACCAAGATTTCCGAGGCCGAAAAACACGACGGTTGTGGCCAACCAGATCTCGAAGCTGTGCATGTAGAAACCATCAACAGGAAATTGGAATCCAAGCAAAAAGTAGTTCAAGAACGAAAGCGTGACGGAGACGGCAATTCCATCTACGGCGAATGGTCAATCGTCGCCGGTCAGTCATACGAACGAAATAAGACGGACAGTACGAGAACATATCTTGAAAGAAAAAAGATCCGGATCAAGCTATACTTTCATGACGAAAATAGCGAACGTACAGGCCAACATTGAGATCTTGTAATGTGTCGGAGCGCTGGACCACATGAATCTGTGAATTTGGTGATTGATGGGTCCCTTCCGCCACCACTCCACGAATGGGTTGAACAACAACCTACCAAGGTAAAGATGATGACCATGAAGTCGAGATAGGCAGGACACTTACTCGCTACATCCATAAGCATACTTTTGCCAACGGTTCAGCTCATCATCTACCGTAAGGGACACGCCCTCCTTAAAGCCACAGTTGGAGTACGACGCCCATCTAGATAAGAAACACGTGTCGATGGCAACACAATTTCGGGATGCGGGGGAACCAACATACCGGATGATGTACCCACGTAATTGTAATCTGAGAGCCATATCAAAGTCCTCACTCACGTTGGATTCCGACCATATCTTTTGTTTGCCATCCGCGGGGTCAACGAAAGCAGCATCTTGCAGTGCCTGCCAGCGGAGAAACGCATTATGGCCGACAAATGGGGCGACCTCACCGTTGGCACACGCCATGGAGATAGATTTGTTGATTCGCCGTGTGAAGAACGCGATCCCATTTTCGAAATAGTGGTGCGCAACTTGCATGACATCTAGAATATCTGTAAGTGCGCCGCAAAGCATAAATCACGAATATGGTAGAAGGTACTGACCGCTCTCGTGCTGCAGTACAGCAACTTCTTGGCTTGCAAGCTCCGCGAATTCCCGAGCAGCATCACGGAAACAGTCCTCCGGTACAACCGTATCAGCGTCAACAAGTAAAACGATGGGGCCAATGCGGATAGAACGAGCGTTGGCCGCCCAGGGACGGTAAAGGCCCCCGGACTCCTCAAATACTGATCGTGTGAATCACTCTGAGTTGGTAACGCACATGGTAAGGAAGGCCCGAAGCTAACCTTCTTCCATTGCCATCTGCAGTGCGCGTTCTTCTAAGTCTTCGATCACGGGAAGTGGAGGACTCGGTGTACTCGGTCTTCCGGAGCCACCGGTGACGGCAGGCGTAGGGGTTCCCGGCGTGCTAGGTCTCGTAGGGGTCCCGGTGCCGCTCGATCCTTGGATTACATACGGCGGAATCACGCTTTGGTCGTTTCCTGCGTGCCCTTCGTATTGCAGCCCGTATGTACCGGCAGTTAGCCCGGTGGCGTAGCCATCTAATCCAGATGTAGAAAAGGAACCTCGGAGGTTTGACGACGATGTCTCGGATTGGAGATGCTCGAGGAAGCGCTCCATGCGTAAACTTAGATCGAGGGCGTAGTTCATGTTCGATGCTTTCTTAAAACGACCCGCGCGTCGAAAACCTACGAATTATTATTGCAAAATTCAGTCACTTCGCGGTATAAGACGCGTACCTCGTGGATTGGTTTTGGCATTGAATGTATGCGCTGGACGGGCGACCCAGCCGATGTTGTGTGTAGCATAGAATGACAACCGGGCAGCGGCATCAGCGGGAGGGAGCAAACGCAAACCGTCGTCGTTCACGAATATGGAAGACGTTCCGCCTTGTCGGGCGTACGCCTGCATGGCGCGCTTGAGTGATTCTATCGATGGAGCCCTAATCTTGGTTGTTAGGCGGTTCGTGATCGGATGCGAAGCAAGACCCACAAGACTGCGTCCAACCCTTCTTTGTAAACTGGCATTTGGATCGTGATATGGGGGAGGGCAGCATCCACTTCCTTGTTTGGCCTGGGTGGAACCGCGGAATAATATCGCGAGTTCTCGTAATAATGGGCGATGGGACCGAGTGTCATCGCGAGGTTCTGGACGAGCTGAAGAGCAAAAAACTGCAAAGGGTCTCGTGTTAGCATTGAGAGATAGACGCAAATGGACTGACCAATGAAATAGCAAATAAGAACGGAACAAGAACGAAGATCAAGAAATGTGTGTAGTCTGTGTCGAGCATATACTCTTGCACGACAATCTTGATGCCATTCCCGATGAACACTGATGTTAATGGCGCATTTACGCATCAGTGCGTCGATTACCGTAGGCGTTCTTACCTGCGGAGAGCCCTGCAGCGAGGCCGTTATAAAACGGGGCATAAAGCATCGTGATACGCTGAGTCGGTTCTTGCTCCACTTTTTCACATTCTGATGGAGAGACGGGCACCTTGCGCCCATACCACGTGCGCCGAGATTGTGATGGAGTGGGACTTGGGCTCTCAGATTCGATCTGTTTCTCTTGCTCTCGGGGAGTGCCAAAGTTGGAGTGACCAGAGGTTGAGGCAGGTGCGGAAGGGGTGGAGATCATGGAAGAGGTGAGTAGAGGGCGATTTCTCCACAGAAGGCGAATGAGACGGTCCTCGAAATCGCGGGCAATGGGTATGATAGTATCCAACGAGTCGGACCAGACGACAAGGACACGTTCATCGCGCTGAAGACGTGCTAAGGGGTCGAGGAAAGGCCAGACGAGGCAATGCACGTACGATGAACGCAGCGTTTTGCTCCTTGTCGGCCTGCGGAAGGAGAACCATGGTGCCCATGATCTGAATGCGGGTGTTTGCATCGACATAGATACAGTCTGCCTTTTCGTCGCTGGCACATTCTGCGAGAGCGGCATGCACAGCAGCACTTCTGACTTTGACAGCGACCAAGGGGTTCAAGGCAGCGACGGCAGCCTCGAAGGGTTCGAGGGCGGCGACTTCATAAGGAAAGACACGAAAAGAGCCGTCATGGGTGCGGAGACATACGCCAGGAGGGACCGCGTCTTCGTTTGGACGAAACCAGGCGTCGCCTTGGGTCTGCTTGAAGATCCAGTGGAGGGTGGCGTCGTATCTGTCGTAGTCCATGGCGGCGACAGCGAGCGATAGGTGGGATGCTCGTACCTTATATAATGAAAAAGGGACCGGGATGAAATCTGAGATCCTGCCAAATCGGGGAGTCGACACGTCGAAGTGGAGTGCTTGACGGATGGTTAGCGGCAAAACGGCGACTCGATTCGCGCGTTCTCGTTTCAGCAAATGATATGACCGAGTAATCCATGATATAAATTTCCAGTGCGCTGTCCCATGAGGTGTTGAGCTGGCCGTGGGTGACACTTAAACTCCTTCCCGAGCCTGCTCCCCTACAATGTCCCCAAGCCATCGCCGCCCAACAAGCGGTCAGTTCCAGTTCCACAGTGCGTCCAGCGAAGAAGACTCGCTCACCGGTCACACATTCTCACCGTTATCTCCCCCTCGCCCACCCTTCCGTGCTTCGTCCCGCCCCACAGATGATTCCTCGCCAGCCTCATCGATAGAAAACGGCTCAGATTCTGACCGTGACATACCTTCCTCCTCTCCTCCTTCCACCACCGTCTCCCCCAGAAGCTCCGTGGCAGCTTCTTCCGTACGAAAGACTCCACGCAGCCATAGGCGTCGCTCGCAGCTCGCAGTCAGTGCGCAGTCGGTGGACCACCACGCGGACGAGCAGACCTGGTCGCCCACCAGCCTATACGAGACCAGCGGCCACCAGAGGCCCCCACCGTCAGCATACACCTCCCCCTTCCAGGCGTATCCAGGAAACCTGGACTCATTACCGGACTTGCTCGGGCGGAAGGGTAGCGTTGAATCAATTCGCATGGTTTCCCGTTCGACAACAGGGGCCGCCCGTTTGCCACGCATCAACCAGCTAGGCAATGCAGCCGGTGCCGAGGGACTTCCTCTTCCCCATCCGCCATTCCTGTCAAGTCCACCCTCTAACGCACCATACCGCACCTCGGCAGGTTCCGTGTCGACTTCTACATTGTATCGGTCGTCTGCTGCTGCGAACATTACGGATGTGGGATCGCCAAGTATTCCGAGGGCGAGCTCGGCGACGACGATGACGTTCCGTACGCCCTTTCTTTCTCCGGCATCGCGCCCATCGAGTACATGGTCTCCACCATCACATAGCAACAACCTTCCGTTCAATGCCCCCTCGAATGCCAATTCGATGACGGCACTCCCGTTGCCTCCTGTCCAGAAGAAGGCGATGACATCTACACGATTGCGTGAGAAACTCAGGGACGAAGACAAGCCGTGGCTGGCGCTCAAGAAGACGAACCTCGAGCGTGCGAGCAAATGGGTGACGTTTGGCTTGCTGCTGGTAGGGATCTGTGTGGCAGCCATATTGGTGTTT
>JBBPMO010000514.1:0-22690 GCA_038090315.1 Xanthoconium stramineum | reverse complement strand
TTCCACGCTGCCAATGCCCAGTACCCGAGCACGGTAATGGTATTCATAATCACCCTCGAAATCTAAGATTTCGAGCTTGGTAACCGTGAAGATAATGCATGGGAGATGGAGACGGCGGTTGGCGAAGCGGGCAGGTGGAAGAGCAGTGATCTGGTTGTAAGTCTGTGTAGCGTCTGTCTGGGATAGTAAATTTCTTAATGCCTCCACGCGCGTATCCATTTCAGCACTGTCGACGGCAAACGAAGTACCAGGCGCCCGACTGTATGCCGCGAGGGTGGTGGGGAGACAGCTGTTGTATGGCGAAGACTTGCCGGTCCAGTCGAGTACCGTCACATCTCCTGAACGAGCGACTGTCTCTTCCAACAGGTGACCCAGCGCAGCGTATCCTTCTCCGTATTCTGGTCGGATATCGCTCTTGAAAATCCCAATCAACGAGTATGCAATATCCTCTGCCACCGTTGCTTTGCGACTCGATGCCAAGCGCAGCTTCTCTCGGACACCGAGATCATCGGGATTGAACGAAATGATAGTTTCGCGGGCGACGCCGATAGCATCTGCAAGTTCTTGCATGATCTCGGGGGACTCCTTATGATTGGAGCGGTTGTCACCGAGATATGGCTTCCAATCGCGGGTGTAGAACCGGATCACCTCCGGTGCAAGAAGCTCTTGTGAGGTCCAGGCCCGCGTCATCCAGATACTTTTAAGGAGATCGCCAAGAACCGACGGGGATGTAACGTCCACCAGAAAGACGAAGGTGGCGGCAGATGATTCATACCATTTGTACATCATCTTGAGGGACTGATTCAACACCGTGCTGATCGTTTTATCAATACAACAAGTGTCGGACCATGCCCATCGGTATCCCTTCGTGTGGACTACCTCGCAGAATTTGCGCAGCTTATGGTTCAATGGAAACGATTCATCCAGATTCCGGATAGAGCCTGCCTTGTTGACGTCCTGAAACGAAGGCTCCTCGCCTTCCCATACATGCGAGAGCGTCACATACTGGAAATATTTCTCCACTGCTGGCTGAACACGATCGCTGTCCGATTGTTCGATTATAGAAGCAAGGAGTTCTCGAAACTCTGGTTCTGACTTGAATATACGGATTCGTTTCGGTCCATCGCAGAGATGACCACTCTTGACGTCAATCAGCACGAGTGGGGATATGTTGAGAACCCCACGGATTGCATCATCAATGATGACTACTGACTGGGGTGGCGAAATGTACTTCTTGCCTAGTTCTGCGGAAATTAACTCCAATCTCACTTTAAAGCCACTCAGGTGGTACTAACGACGGATGCTTGTCGACTCGACACCGGCCTGTGTCACCCGGATTCCCTTTGGGAACTACGATGGTCAATGAAACGATTTGAGCTAAGCAAGTCGATTCTCAATGGAAATGTACTTACACAGGAAGATGGAAGGGTGTCATAGAGAGTGCGGAGCGTGATTTTCTTGTCACCAGCAATCACAATGGCGTTGTTTGTCGAGATAGCCATGGAACCGACGATGGCAGTATGCTTGATGACGGATCCGATTTGCTTGTGCGTCCTAGTGTCCCAGAATGAGATAAATGAGCCTGCAGATGCTGCAATGAATGTGCCATTGCTCGATGAAGTGATGCACTTGGTTCTATAATCGTGGATGGGCCATCGAGAGAGTGTTGACCCGGTGGACGCGTCGAGGCAGTAGATGTTGCCGTCAGGGGAAAGAGCAAAGAGGCCCTTGTTGTCACTGGACCAGGCTAGAGACTGGTTCAATGAATATGAGACTTCAATTGAGACTTTGAAGGAGCGAAAGCCGCGCTGGCTGTCGTAGACCCGAACAGTGCTGGTCATATAGTGTGACCACGTTGCAGTGGCGATGAAGTATCCGTTGGGTGAATATTTGACAGCGTACACGCCGAGTTTGTGTTTCCATGGCCCGAGGAATCGCTTGCCAGTCGGGAGTGACCAGACGCATGCAGTCTTGTCTTGCGATCCAGTGGCGATTTTTGTCGAGTCTGGCGACACATCAACTGCTTGCACCCTATCGCTGTGTGCCTTGAACTCCATCCTTTTCACGCCGTTCTCTGCGTTCCACACCTGCACCTTGCCACTTTCCAACCCATTCACGATCCACTTTCCATCTTGCGACACTGCGATGTTCAAAACCCCATTCCCCGCGTCCATTGGCGTCCCCACCTCTCCACCATCCTCAACTCGCCAACGTCGAACCGTCCTGCCCTCCCCACCTCCCACGATGTACCTGTCATCAACCAGGAACGCGACCGAATAAATGTCATCTCGGTCGTCGATCTCGATCATTTTTGTGTCCTCTTCGTGAGCGCTACTGAAGGAAGGGTGGGTTTCACTCGACTCTACGGTCCCCGTCAATATCCCACTACCAAATACCCTGCCTAGGTACTCACCATTCCTTGATCGCCCATCTTTTCTTGCAAACATACCCAACCCGGTATCGAGGCGATGAAAAGAAGGGTGTACAGTTTTTTTACTCACGCCGCACCCGTCGTGGTTGGCGCCCTACATATACGTATCGCCTTATTTTTGCGCATCAGTTCGCACACTTACGATTTATCATCTTGGCGCTTGAGCTCATCCATTGTGGTAAGTTCCAAGTTTCCATTCGGGTATGTATGCTGGACATCTGGTTGTAACATCGTTTAGCGATGGTTCCCACATTACTCGCCACCGGTTTTGTCTAGGCTAGCCTGGTTTAATAGGTGTTCACAAATTGAATACTGAAAGCGCTCGTTCGTTGGCAAACGTCGTGGTTCAGCTCTCAAATTTTGATGTTCCGTTCCCGTCCACAAATCGATCTGAATGTCTTGCAGTGTCCACACCATTCTCGACAGCTCCTTCAAGGAAGTTGGACGCTGTATTCCTACGCTCACGACATTTCACACACGCCCACTGGGCCCCTTGGGTGTTCTGCGACCTCGAGGTGCCGCGTTCTCTATCTCACTTATAGTATTCATACTGAGGGCCAACTGACCAGCGTCAGATGGATCTTTAACTCTGGTCGTCATCCGCGGAGAGCACACAGCGCAGCGGCAAGCTTGCATCATCAACCTGGCAAAGACTCTTGCAGTCGCATACCCTTGGCTATGTCGACTGGATTGAACATCTCTGCTTGCCACTCCGCATAAAGTTCTTACCCGAGTCCCCACACATCCGGCCAAAGCGTGATTGGGATCTTGCAAGACCAAAAAAGATCCGTCACTTGACACTCGACATCACCATACAAAACTGCATCTGCCTGCCGATATTCTTTCGCCTGTCTTGGATGGCCGGGAGCATCGGTAGAAGTTTAGGTCTCGAGAACCATTGCATCCCCTATACGGGCGCAATTATTCGTACGCTCAGACTGTTGATCAATCGCTATGCGACACGGCGAACTTCTACAAGTCCTTATACAAAAGGCAGTGAAGTCCACTCTCCAAGACGTTTACCATCGTCCGGGGTAGACTATAACCTCTCCCATCGCGATGTTCACATGGACCTGCGGCGTTTCCTCCTTTCTTTCCACGACGAACCACAGAACCTCGTTTCTGAGGTAGGCAAGCACATATTGCGCTGCACAGGAATTGCAGATCGCGAACTTGGGGAACTAGTTTTTATTTTCGTTCAAGCCCAGCATGGGCGATCTACTGCAATGAATGGCGTTCCATGGGCGTCGAAAACTGGGATCGTCTACGTCGCCACTCATGAGCATCATCACCAGAAAGAAAAAAGATGAGGCACACTTTGCATATCATGCTTGGGGAACACCTTGAAGATGTCCCTTTGGCAGGTCGAGGTGTATTCCTCCATCCATCTGTTGAGTCTGCACCTTGTTCTGTTCAACAATTATTCACCATCCACCATTCTTCGAGCAACACCCGACTGTGTGGTTTCAGATGTACATAACACTCCGTGGTTAGTGAATGGAGACATGAGCATCGATTACCATATGGGTACTACTACTACATTAACTACAGTTTTAGTGTCGTACAATTCCAATCCGGCGTTCAAAATACAATTGCTATTGAGCTATAAAACATGTGATGGGTACAGTTGGCTCAATAGCGATGCAATGCAAAGAAAGACGGTCACGATGAAGTTGTGCAGGTTAAAAACAATGTCTCACATTAGGCGATTCGAGAGCAATGCAACAGCGAAAAGCAACGAGGTAGTAACAAAGCGACAGCAACTCCCCATGTTTCGTCACAATATCTCCACGACACCAGTACGAACATCCCTCTCAAAGTTGGTCCAGCAATCGAGTCCTCGAATGACGATCTTGTGCTCAACCGCGACACGCTTAAACGTGCCATTGGATAGGTACTGGAGCAACAGAGGGCGTGAAATGGCTGGTAGAGACGGACAACCGCAACGCTCAGATGTAGTCGTTCATTCTGGGGGCAGGTACAGCGTCCAATGGCAACGCGGATGCGGATCGTTCCGAGTCTTCATCGTCCTCGTCCTCGCCACCTTCCCCATCATCCGTACCCCAACCGACACCGTCAAGCAGGCCAAGTAGCTTGTGGGTCCATCGGCGAGAGCCTATCCGACGTCTGGAACAATTCTGGATACCCTGCATGTCATCTCCATGATGCTATTCCCGAATCGATAGTCATTGTATTTGTTACGATGTAGTACAAGACTATATAATGTACGTAGCTATCGCTGACAGATATTGGTGCGCGTTCCCGGAAACCACGAGAATATTTGAATGTCGGACCTAATGATGTGTACCGCTCAACGGGTGATTGGCTTTGGAGTAAGGCTTTGTTTGCAAGGTTGCCTTATGCTACAGGAAGTATGTCAACGATCTAACATGCCAGCTGATGTTTGAACGCGATCGGTCAATAGCAATTGACGAAACCTGAGACCTGAGGTTCCTCCTAATTTGGGACCTGGGAAAACAGTCGCGAGGATCGGTCGGGTGTCCTAGTCCATGGCACCTTCAAATTGAACAATGTACCACTCGAGCGGCAGCAATCTTGGGGTTTGTCCAAGCAAGGATGGGGCTTTGCCTGAACATGAGACTCCGGAACTATAGAAATATGTAGGACAGAACCATGGATGCAACCGAGAAAAACTCTGAGGGCAGGCATTAGCGATCGGACAAGAGAAAAAAACCAGCGAGCTTTCCATCCACCATGCAGAATGGAAGAGCAGGAAACATGTCTAACGTTTCTAGAATCTGTCTTTTTCTTGCGGCCTCCTGCAACAACCGTCAATCGCGCGCGTCGTAAAACACGAATGACATCCTCTTACAAAATGGCACCCATCAGAACGCGGCCACCAGAAACTTGGTACGATTTTCTCTCGTTGGAAGCTCATAAGAGCCTCGTGGCGCCACAATGCTGTCTGTTGAACTCGAAAGAAGCGCCCTTCATGTCCATTGCCCGACATACGGCAGAGTGGAAGGTGATTTCAAGCTGAAATGGAGACAGTAGGGAATCCAAACTTGAAGCTTGACCTCGGTCGCAGTGGTAGCATCGCGACGAGTTCAACGGCCGAACGATTCCCACGCTGACCAAATTAGCACTTGTAAGTATTCGCATGGACCACGCAACTCAGTCGGCGGCACCTAGACCGATGGAACCTCAAAGTAGACCAGCGTGTCGTCCTGTCGGTCATCTCTATCGATGTTTTGGTTACCTGCGCAGAACTAAACTAGACTCATAGACCCGCTATCTGGCCAAGTGCTTGATTTCTCAACAAACTCTACCATGTGTGTCAAAGCGCGCGCATCATCATGGGACCTCCAGGTCCTTGTTTGGATGCCGACGAGATCGATAATGGTCTAGGTCACGAGATATTTTCAAGGGGGGTCATTGCCGCGAATGCCCAGGACAAGAGCTATCCAAGAACTGCGATTCTCAGCCACTCCATCCTTACCTCTCCAACTATCCCCATGCCAGGCCCTGATAAACAAGAGCGTATAGAAAAACTTTTGAGAAAGTCCCTTTTGGGGGAGGAGCTCGTCAACACTCAGTTTCACCTCTTCTCCGCAAGATCTTTGCCATCAGGACGAGTCCTGAAACCTCGCGTTCTCTGCGCAAACAACGTTCTTCTAGCCAAGAGCTCGAGATATTTTCTGGATTGTACGTCATTTATTTGCAAAGGGCGAACGTTGCGCTCATGATTTACATCCAGTATCGAGTGCGGATATCAATCCGTCCGATCCGTCATTGTTCGATCTCACGGATGACAACGACGTCCCTAGCGATGTTCGGATCGATGAGTATGGCTATGAGAGTGATAGCGATCTCGAGGATTGTAACGACGCCATCCCTGTCATGAATTCTCTGCTGCCAAAGCACCGATCCATGTCCAAGGACGACGACGAGTGAGGTCCACTCCCATCTGGTTGATCGACAACTGATCTGTTTGCATAGGTCGTCCGATGATGAATCGGTCAGTTCTGATATGTTTGTAATGAGTTCAGAGCAACCGAAGGAGGATGAACCATTCTCCGGGAACAAAGACGGATCGGTTGCGAGCAGCGAGACTGCGGTCCAGGATACCGCGGGTCTCAAAACAACGAGGAACCAGGCTGAAATGCGTTTGTGGTCTTTGGGAAGCCGTCATGTCCTTGTCAAGGACACTGCATTCCAGACGTAAGTTCGCGTCAATGTCTTTTTCTATCTGGTTGGGTGACCTTTGACGTTAGATGGTATACCCTTCTGAACTACCTCTACACGGACCAGTTCAACTTCTTGCCGCTCAGTTCTGCAACGCCTGGTGGGCAACCTCGCGAATCTTCGGCAAGCTCTCTCGATGAGCCGAGGTGTTCTGCGAAGTCCATGTATCGTCTCGCGTCCAAGGTTCGTATACCTTTTGAGATCCAACTAATAAGCTCATCATCCCCTAGGCTGGGTTGGACTATCTCCGCGAAGAGGCGTTCTCGTACATTCGGAGCAATCTCACAGAACACAACATCCTCCAAGAACTTTCATGTAGTCTTGTCTCGAAGTTCGTGCCTATCGATTTCCAAGTCGCAATGTCGTTTACTTACGAGCTGTAGACACCCGGAACTGCTCGATATGGAGCTCGACAAGTTGTACTCTTACATTGCGTCTGCAACTGTTGTAGCCGACTTCTCGGCCCTCGCACGACGCATCGCGAATCAGCAACTTCCTCATGGCGCCGATATCGTTATCGGAATCCATACGAGGCTCCTGAACGACTCTCGCCCTCTGTGGATGAGACCCCCACCTCCGCTGCATAGTATTCCGGAACCACCAGAACCCGTGGAAGTAGGCGAAAGTGACCGCGAGGCGCCCGAAGACGAAGATGAAAATGAAAGCGGTCATCACAGGCAGCCGTCAAATCTGTGTCGTTCTCTTTGGGACAGCCGGCAGCAGAGGTGGAAGAGCCCAGAGGGTGACGAACGTTCAGCGCCAGTGGAACCGTGTCCTGTCGATTCGCCGCAGATGGGTGAGTCTTCATCGATTATCTTCCGCGAGGTGCATTGTTCTTATGGCTGCTCATCTGGAACAGTTGAAAAAGCGAATTGCTGGCGTTACTAACGATGTTTTTACTATCTAGTAAACCCCACTGTATCGTTCAATCTAACAATAAATGACATTGAAAGGAGGGGCAGTGCAAGGATGACGATATGTCCTTCATATATATCATCGTGCCACTGAGTTTTCAAAGGTTCTCGAGCCCATGGTTATGTAAGTGCTGTTCATCGAATCCCACCTGTGGATGGTGCCGGTGAGGGACAGGAACCTGTGCTGGAATGTCTCCAGCACAGTGCTGCATGGATGGGGGCGACAATGCGGAGCGTCGTACAATTTTATTCTGGTACTCAAAATGCAATTGTTATTGAGCTGTACAACATGTGATGGATACAGCTGGCTCGATAGCGATGCAATGGGAGGAAAGACGGTCACGATGAGGTTATGCAGACTTAAAACAATGGCGAGTCGAGAGCAATGCAACAGGGAAGAGCAACGAGATAGCAAAGCGATAGCAATACCCCATATTCCGTCACAATATCTCCACGAACATCCCTCGCAAAGTCGATCTCGACGACTGATTTGATTTGCCCGTGTGTTGTAGCATCCCATAACGAGACAGATGATCGGGCAGAGGCTGCAATGAAAAGCGCTGTTGGTCGCTAGGGTGGTGCAGTCGGCCTCTTTGCCATGGAATGATGGGCTATTGTCCCGGTGGACGCGTGAAGGCAGCAGATCTTCCCGTCAGAGGATAAGACGAAGAGTCCCTTGCTATTGCTAGACCAGGAAAGGGACTTGTTCAATGCGAATCTAACTTTGATTGGGACATCGACGAGCAGACGGCCGTCCTGGCTGTCGTGGACCTGGCAAACGACTACGCGAGTCTGTCTGGAGGCGTGAGCTGCGGGGCGGGTGGGAAAGCCTCGCAGCGAGTGCCTGAGGGGTGACATGCAGCTGCGCTCGAGGCCCTGTAAGGGGAAAGCTGCGAGGCGCCGAGAACGGAGGTTTGAGGCACGGTGTGGTGGGTGGATGCGACGAAAAGCTGGCGCTGCCCTGCTTACCTCCGCTCGTCCAAAGACATTGCTCTGTGACGCTAGACTCATTTACCTACGATATTCTACACTTTCTTTGTTCTTCACTTGCATACTTAAACCACCCCAACAGCCTTGACTACATGCCACGTCGCCATCGACACGCAGGAGCGCAACAGATGTTTGGAACTTCCTTGGGAACGAGTGACACAGGAATTCCTGTCTCTACCAGTTCGTCTGCTTTCGTCTACGTCTCGTTACATTTCCGTACTGACATGCTTTCGGTTTATTACGTTTTACATAGGTGCGTCTGGTCAGAATGTCGCCACTCAGCATGGCGCTTTTTCCACCGCCACACCGACCGCTGGCTCGTCTGGTTTGTTCGGAGGGAGTACTTCCTCGTCCAGGAGCATATTTGGCTCAGCGCCTGCTGTCGGAAATTCAGGAATTAGTCCTTTCGGATCCACCACGCCGAGTACGGGGCGCGGGTTTGGTAGCGGTAGCTCACCTTTTGGATCGCCAGCGGCTGCACCGACCTCGAACGCCATTCGTGTAGGTGTGTACTAGACTTACTCCCGATTTGTACCTTCTACTGACATATATTAGATGCCAACCCATCATCTGTGACAAAAGGCACGGCTACCCAGGCTTACTCTGTGTTCTCGCAAAGGGATCCTTCGAACCCAAGTATCACTCTTCAATACCAATCTATCTCAGCCACACCAGCCTACATAGAAGCATCAGCAGAGGTAGGTAGACGATATTTTACTTTTTACTTGGAGTCGTTGACTGTCGTGAATTAGGAATTACGTGTGCAAGATTATCAACAAGATCGCAGGGGCACCGCTAACCAAACGTCATCTGGAGCTCCTGCCATGCCAACGAGTATATTCGGAAGACCTGTCACGACGCCACAGCCTGAGCTAGGTTCGCAATTCGGAGGTGGCACTACTGGAGCTTTTGCCTCGACTGGAGGTTTGGGGTTCTGGCAGCCTCTGGCTGCAGGCACCGGCACCTCAGGTAATACGGGTGCACTCGGAAGACCCAGTAAGTCTTTGCCCACAATTTTCTTTCTATCTCACTTACGCCACAACAGGTCTCACGCTAGATCCTGGTAAACTGGAGGGCATAGAAGAACTTCTGAGAAAGTTCCTTCTCGGTGAGGAGCTCGTCAACACCCAATTCCATCTCTTCTCTGCGAGGTCTTCATCATCGGGTCGAGTCATGAAACCCCGCGTCGTTTGCGCTAACAACGATCTCCTGGCCAAGAGCTCAAAGTACTTCCTTCACCGTAAGCGATCCTTATACTAAAAGCGACCGTTATAATCAGTTGTGGCATCCAGTGTTAAGCACAGATATAGATCCTTCCGACACTTCGCTGGTTGATGTCACGGGTGATAACGATATCCCTAGCGATGCTCCGATTCACGAATACGGGTGTGAGAGCGACAGCGACCTCGATGACTGTGACGACCCTAATGCTATCACGAATGCCGTTGCCCTGAAGGATCGGTCCGGAACGTCGCCAGCCACCCTTTCCAAAGCTAGTATTAAAACCAAACACAGAAACAGGAACGGAAACGGCAATGAGTGAGATCCACTGTCACTCGTCTGATATCCGACTCATGTCTCGATAGGCCATCCGACGATAGTTCCGATGATTCTGACGAGGATGGTTCTGATGCGTTTGTCGTTACCCTGGGGCAGCCGAGCACAGAAAAACCATTATCTGTTAACGACAAGGGTAAGCAGAAGTTAGGAAATGAGACTGCCATGCGTCTGCGTTCCTTGAGAAGCCGGCACGTCCTTGTCAAAGACACCGCATTCCAAACGTAAGTTCGCCTTCAACTTGTTCTTCAAGTTTGGACTTAACGAGCCTCATAGATGGTATACGCTGCTGAATTACTTGCACACAGGCAAATTTAGCTTCCTGCCTCTCGGTTCAACGACGTATGGCGGACAACGCGAATCTTTCACGAGCTCTGAAGATGGACCGAGATGTTCAGCCAAGTCCATGTATCGTCTTGCCTCCAAGGTTCGTATGCCTCGTTGGATTAAATTGTGTCAGACAAAAGATTCGAAATGCGCTTTAGGTTGGGTTGGATCATCTTCGCGAAGAGGCTTTGGCTCACATTCGGAGCAACCTTACTGAGAACAACATCCTGAAAGAGCTTTCGAACACCGCTCTCTCAAAGTACGTTCTCTCCAACAATCTCTTCATAACATTACTTACCAAACGGTAGGTATCCAGAACTACGTGAGATGGAGCTCGACGTGTTGTACTCCCACATCGCCTCGCCTCCGGTGGTTGAGAACTTTGCTATCCTCGCAGAGCGCATTGCTCACAACGAGCTTCCTCATGGAAAGGACATCATCGTCGGGATTCATATGAGGCTTTTGAGGAAGCATCATCCCTTTTCGTTGATAACAACGGTCCCCGCCTTGGTGCCTAGTTCTTCAGGGCAGTCAGCATCGGTGAAACAAATTGCAAGCGCGAGCGATCCGCCCGCGGCTGGAGATAAACGTGAAACTGGCCCGGCTGACGTGGATAACCGCAGTGCGCGCTCGGGATCTTTGTCCTCTGGCAGTGGCGACTCCGTTCCAGAAGACTCTGACGCGGAAGAGGAAAAGGAGACGGAAAAGCGCGATGAGTAACGGCCAATCTTCCCATTGCAAAAGGTACGTATCTCGTTTTTGCATTGCTAAAGTAAAGGAATGGGTGAGTGCGTCAAGTCTGCCGGGAGTGACACTTCCGACGATAGTTCATTCAGATTGTTGTCAAGCGAAATCGACCCAAGGATATGTATTCGTATTCGGTTTCGGTTAACATGTACAGTGCTATCGAATGAACGTGATGATGATGATGTAATGACGAACCTAATGAGCTTGACGTTACGGAGGATCGAGCGAGCAAGGACAATGATCTTCATGGGTACGTGCTGTGATGGACAGGTTGGGGGCAGTGTTAGGCTTCATAGTTGGCGAATAACGTGGGTACTCGATTCCGCCATGCGCGTGTCCTTTCCCACATCCTTGATGCATGTCCCGACGAGCCCACAGACGTGGCTGATCTCTTTCATCCATACCCACTCCGCTTCAAGCATCCAGAACCCAGCGGGATGTCGGTTTGTTTGGGATCGCTGGCACGGAAACAAGGAGAGGGCGTGGACATGCAGGAAAGAGATGATGCAGGGTTTCGAAATGGAGTTTGGAAGATACTCTCAATGTCAAGCAGGTTGGTATGGTGAAAAACTCGGAGTGAAGTCCAGTTGACGTGAATCCTTCTTGGGATGTGAACGAAGGTGCCACGCGGAAACTCTCCCCTGCGCCTTCAGTCACTGGGAGTGAGGATGGGGGCATATGCATAGCGAAAGCCCTCTCTCTGTATAACTCTCAGTGAGCAACGGGACGGAGGTGAGCAGAGAACCATTGCTCGTGTGTAGAACATACCTCGAAGAAGGCATGGAGAGATTTGATGAGCGCATCACGAAGCCGGAGAATAGCCGCGTTCGCGTCTATCCAGTCGCGCATAATCTTGGAGGTACTCCAGGACGGGGATCGGGTATACCTGAATACGATCGTGAGCGAACGGGAGGACAAGGGATGGAACATTTAAGGCTCTCCATCAATGCGTCCCCTGTCGTCACTGCAAATTTCCCGGCCCTCGCGCAGTGGATTGCCAATAAGGAAGCCGCGCACGGGGCCAATACTATTATTGGAATTTACAAGAGATTCTCCGCGAAACCTCCTCGTGTAGTCACAGGAACTCCGAATCTGCGCAAGCAATACAGAGTCGAAGGTGAAATGCAAATTGAAGAGTGAATGTCGTAGGACAGCTCATAGGAAGAGAGATGGAGATCTAGGGCAAGTACATTTTGAGCCTGAAATCGGTGACATCCTAGTGCACATGTGGCCAGACACGATAACTGAATTGAGGCGGTTTTGCCAAGGCAACGCCACATAATGGTGATGGTATCATGGCGGTTCGACTCTGCCTCGAACGATCGGGCGCAAAGTTGACCATGGGAACTGACGTAATTGCGATATCGGAACTCTGCCTGGCCATCTTATTGTCTAGTTCTCAAATTCACGATGGGCGAGCAGTCGGCCTCCGCAAGAGCCACCATGGAATTGCAATCGGGCCATCGTCGACTCTGACCTTACCGGACTTTCAGTGACGACTTTGAATACCCTTCAAATTGCGCAGTACTGCCACAGTGCCACTGGACCCAGAGTGACGAAACCAGTACGTACCCAACCACTGGCCGATGATCATAAATATCCATATCCGAACAATAAAGGCAGTCGCATCTGCCATGGTGATTATCTTCACGCCCTCTTTGTTCCCGTTACAACTCAAAAAGCGTCACGTTCTCAGCGTTAGGCAGCCAATAGCAAATTCATGCCTCGAAACCTTGAAGGACCAAGTCACGTTGGGACCTCTGTCCTTGCCCGTTCGTCTGCTTTTCAGTTCACTTCATGCAATTTCGGCGTTAACATGTTATGTAGGTCCCTTTGGTGAAGATACACCTCTCGCTACTACAGGTGTCTTCACTTTCGCCGTTACTAGACCAACCACTGGACTCAAGCCGTTGAGAGGGGATACTCTCACATCGGGTGGGGTTAAGAACGCACCTCCCAAGTCGTCTGCTTCTGGAGCTTCATCGCAAGTTGACGTTTCCAGATCCACTGCTACAGGAAGCACGCCTGGTGGCACTAAGATCTTTGGTCAACCGATGCATGCGACCCCCGTGGGTGCCACTTATCCAGGTAAGTCGTGTCATTACTATATGAGACCCCATGCCCACTCGTACTCCCCAAAGGTGACAATGTACCACCCGTGACGACGGGCACCTCTGTTCCGGCCTATAATGTCACCCCGGTCAAAGAGGTTGATATGAGGACAAATCCGGACTCAAAGACGGAGTCCCCGTTCTTCTCCATTACTGCCATGCCAGCTTATCAGGGCACATCTTTTGAGGTAGGCCAACAGCGTTTGATGTGAATAACCGCCTGCAGCCATTGATTGTCCCGAATCAGGAATTACGTATGCAAGATTACCAACAAAAGCGTAGGTCAGCTGCAGGTGCCTCTGGCGAAGTGTCATCCGGAGTCCCCGCTGCACTAGAAACAAGCTCCTGTGGGACACCAACACCGACCCCACAGCCTACGGCCGGTTCGAGGTCCGGCGGTAACGCTCCCTCCAGCGCCACTACCAGCAATTCCGGTGGTTCAGGTACATTTGGACGATCAAGTAGGTACCTATCCATACCCTCTTTCCATCTAACTCGTTCAACAGCAGGTCCTATATCAGATCCCCATCAATTAGAGCGTATCGAAAAACTTCTGAGAAAGTCCCTCCTCGGAGAAGAGCTTGTGAACACTCAGTTCCATCTCTTTTCTGCGAGATCATCCTCGTGTGGACAAGTCACGAAACCCCGTGTCCTTTGTGCCAACAACGACCTTCTTGCCAAGAGTTCGAAGTACTTCTTGGATCGTGAGTGATCCTTCTGACTAGAAACAATCGTTGAACTCACAGGTCATCTCAAGTGCTAAGCTCGGATATAAATCCTTCCGACCCTTCGTTGATGGACCTCACGGGTGACGACGACATTCCTAGCAGTGCTCAGATTGACGAGTACGGCTATGAAAGTGACACTGACCTGGATGATTGTGACGACACTGTTCCCGCCATAAATCACGAGGCCCCGAAGGGTTACCCTGCAACACCACCCTCCTCCCCTCCCAAAGTTAAAGCTAGTTCCGAGACCCGACACGGGGACGACGACAAGTGAAGTCCCCCTGTTTTTTGTTTGGTTACCCACTAATGTCTTCGCATAGATTACCCAAGAATGGAACAAGATCAGTGACGGGCAGCAAGATTGCGGTCCAGCCGACCATCGATCACAAGGAATTGGGAAATCCGACTGCCTTGCGTCTACGGTCCCTGGGAAGCCGTCACATCTTAGTCAAAGACACTGCATTTCAAACGTAAGTTCGCCTTCAGCGTGTTCTTCACGTTTGAACTGAACGACCCCCGTAGATGGTACAGCCTTCTTCACTATCTTTATACTGGCAGGTTCTGTTTCCTGCCTCTGAGTTCAATGGCACCTGGGGGACAGCGTGGATCTTCCACAAACTCTCTGGATAGACCGAAATGTTCGGCCAAGTCCATGTATCGTCTTGCCTCCAAGGTTTGTATGCCTCGTCATGCTTGACTTCACGAGATAAGGGGTTCAAACACGCTTTAGGTTGGGCTGGATCATCTTCGCGACGAGGCATTCTCCCACATTCGGAGGAACCTTACGGGACACAACATTGTGAACGAGATTTCCAGCGGCCTTGTCTTGAAGTACGTTTTCCCCGGCACTATCCGTAATGTTTGCTTACAAAATGATAGGCACCCCGAACTGTTCGAAATGGAGCTCGACGTGCTATACTCCTACATCGCATCTTCTCCGGTCGCTGAGGATTACGCCATCCTCGTACAACGCATTGCCCGCAATGAGCTTCCTCATGGTGCCGACATCGTCCTCGGAATCCATACAAGGTTGCTGAGGGATCGTCGCCCCTTTTCGCTGGGACCAGCAGCTCCCAACTTGCCATCCAGGGTCTCTACGCCACCAGCATCAGTAGCGGCGGTTGCAAGTGCGAACGCGAACAATGCACCTGCAAGTGGTACTAAACATGTGACTTGTCCGGTTCTTCAAGGTGCTCGGTCGGGTTCAGGGAGTAGCGAGTCCATTCCTAGCGCATCACCCCAGCCTGTGATCACGGCAATGCCAACTGCCAGCGCAACTTTGATTAACAAGTCTGATGCAGGAGGGGGAAAGCAATCGTGACGAACATCTGGATGGAAAGAATGAAAGACGACGAAGGCGAGCTTGCATTGATTGATCATCTTCCGGAAATTGCACCCTTCTGACTGTTGTCTAGAGAATTTGTTTTGTTCAATGGAGTTGTGGTTATTCCATGTAACGGACAATGCACACGGTGACAATGTAATGCTAAATCTGACGATGTTTTAATGCTGGAAATGGCCCGACGAATCTGAAAAGGAACCCTGCTAGAGAGGCCTGTTACATAAGACAGTCCTCACCCCTCTCGCGCCCCTAAACCTCCAAGCTCAATTCCATGACAACAAAGTTTGGTCTTTGCCGGTGGTTCAACCAGTGCAAAATATTCAGCCAGCAACGCCAGCCAGTAATGAACTCAATGTCAGCAGATGTTGGAGCGAGTAACACAAGAACGTCTGCCCCTGGTCCGTTTTGTACATGTCTTTGTGCGATTCCGCTAACGTTTTTGGTGCTCCAAAAACTGCCTCTGGATCCTGTGCGTTTGGCCTTCCAACGACACGTATAGACGCTGGTCCACAACCACCCTTGACCACGGGCACGCTTACACCAGCTTATGCCATCTTCAGCGAGGAAAGTCCTGTTGGCCGGGGTGAGAACAACCAGTACCAGACCATCACGGCTATGCCAGCCTATAGGGGTACCTCCTTAGAGGTAGGTAAACGAAATTGAATGTTTTATTCCATCATTCTGCAGTCGATGAACGCCTCGGAACAGGAATTGCGCGCGCAAGACTATCAACAGCATCGCAAGCCCGAGACACTGGCAGCAGACTCGTCTGAAACCGTTGGGCAGAAAAAGCCCGCCACGTCGATTCCCGTACACGCACAAGAACTCTTGAGGCGGTCCTTCCTCGGAGAAGAACTTGTCGATGTTTTGTTTCACCTTTATTCTGCGAAATCTACGGTAGCGGGACGAGTGGTGAAGCCTCGTGTTCTTTGTGCAAATAGCATCCTTCTTGTCAAGAGCTCGAAATACTTTTCTGACCGTAAGTGGACTTTTTAAAAGCTAAGATCAAGTATTGTATTCATCGGTGGGAATTTAGTGTTCAGCTCAGATATGCACACTTTTGATCCGTCGTCGTTGATAGACCTTACGGGTGACGATGCCGTTCCGAGTTATGTGCCAGTCGATGACTATGGTTATGAAAGTGACAGCGACCTCGAAGAGTGTAATGATGATGCTTTGGCCACACTTCCCGAGCTATTGAATGATCCGCCTGCAGTGTCATCGACTTCCAGTCTTGAGGATGAGGACGACAAGTAAGATCTCTCGTCATATGGCTACTGTTAACTTAACTGTCTGCGTAGGTTACAAGAGGATAGTTCAGAATCAGTCAGCGTTGGCTCTGATATGTTCGTCATAAGTCAGGAGCAGATCAGAGAAGACGAACCACACTCGGTGATCAATGATGGAGCTAGATCAGTGACGAAGGAGACTGAAGGTCAGGGAACTGATAACAAGGCGTTTGAGAGTCCGAAAACCGTGCGATCCTCGGGAGCTCGCCACATTTTGGTCAAAGATACTGCACCTCAAACGTACGTCCGTGCCAGCACATTCTGTTCCTTCCGTCCGGATCTGTGAGTTTTAGATGGTATTGCCTTCTGGATTATCTATACACGGGCAAGATCAACTTTTTGCTTTTTGATTCCACGCCCGACAGGCAGCCTTTGTCTGGATCTCTAGAGCCGAGATGCTCTGCCAAATCCATGTATCGTATCGCTTGTAAGGTGAGCAGTGCAATGACAGTCCAATCCACAATATTAGAGTTGCCAGCTGAACGACACACTTTAGGTTGCGCTCGATTACCTCCACAACGAGGCTTTGGCCCACATTCGGAGTGGACTTGGGGAACATAATATTGTGAAAGCGCTGTCGTGCAGCCTCGTCCCTAGGTACTTCTCTGCAACTATAGATCTAGAAAGTCATGTATTCACCATGTTGCAGATATCCCCAACTTCTCGAGATGGAGCTCGATGTGTTGTATGCCCACACTGTATCCCCTCCAGTCGTTGCACAATGTTCTGCCCTCGCGCAGCGCATCGCGAATAGGGAAATTCCTCACGGGGCCGACATCATCGTTGGAATTCATGCAAGACTCGCAAAGGAACCTTGTCGATTCAAAGGGTCAGAAGAGCCGCCTGACTCTTCCAACGCAACAAAAACAGTGTCAGCGGAGCAAGACGTAAGCACAGACGACGCATCTGAAAGTAAAGATGAATAGTAAATTGACCTCTGTAGGGTGGGTTGTTTGTACTGGAGGACACACGTGAAGAGAGAACTCGATGGTCGGTGAACTAAGAATACACGACTCGGAGATGCGCATCTCGAAGTGGTCAGGACTGGCACATCCATAATATGGGCGGTAGCCAGACTAGTATGGTAACCATGATCCCATACGATAACCCATACTTCTATAGCCGTTGAGACTACACAATACTAACTGTTCTCGTCAAGTTCAGCAAGTTGTTGAGGGCTTGAAATATACGATGGTGAGTTGCCTCCGGATCTCTCCGGCGACCGGGCCCTCGCCGGAGAGCGGCTCTCTCCGGCCTTCGGAATTACCAATTTGAACCTGAGACGTGCTGTCCATCACGAGAATTGCAAATTTCTGGTAAACCCCTTATAAACCCTGATATACTGTCCATTTAGTGAAAGTTGTGTAATGGAATATAACCCTATTCAACGCTAGGTCGGTTAGAGAATATGTCACCGAGCTGACAGAGTTGTGGCAGTGATTACTATATACTATTTTTGGGTAACATTTCTCACTATGATACATATTGCCAAGAAGACGAATGGAATATAAACCATTATTGCGCTAGGTCACTTGTGGATGTTTGTATAAGATTGATTGCAGTTGCGAACAGTAGCGAGCATGTTTCATACCAGTAATGAGGGTAGATCATATTCTTGCTACACAGTTGACTCGAGGTCTATGCCATTTGGGCAGTGCTCTTACAAAGGGCAATCTGGTCAGGCTTTTTGTGTACGATATGTGTTACTTGAAAAAAAAAGGGGGTCTGGCTATTGCCATTGCACAACTAAAATAGATGAGCTACATGATAAAATAAAGCATCCAGCGGTTGTCAATGCTTGTTTGCAATATACATATTTAGCATCACGAAAAGTTTTTGCTTTCATCCACACGTTTCGTATCATTATCGTTGAGGGGCGAGTGAACACTGCAGCGTTTTTTGGGTGAGCAGTCGACTGATTACTGGTGTTGCACCGCAAAAGGATAGTCCGATTCATGGTATTTACATCGAACAGATTATAATCTTTCCCTACCAGTAAATAACCAACCAGGACGGTTTCCTGCTACTCCAGCTGAACACCTCTAAAAAGAACGTTGTCGTGCACATCAGCGAGTGACACGTCATTATCTTTGGTTCTGGGGATGACCTGTTAAGCAAGAGGTGCAAGAAAGACAGGGCAAGTGGCTTACCAGGTCTCGCAAGACTCTAGCCTGCAACCGTTTCAGGTATGTTGTCAATACATCGCCTCTTGAACGACACAGCAACAGAAGACTTCTCGAGGTGCGGTGGTGCATAATCGAGTACTGCCCTCGGTCCGAAGATATTTCTGCCAAAAATATGCATAAGGAAGTTGGTTAGAGCGAGCAGGCCCTTACCTGTTCCACCACAACAATAAACCGTCCACGAATGCTTTCTCCTCGGCGCGCTCCGTGCATTCAAACCAATTGACGATGTTATTGAAGAAAACGGTGTGATCAAACAGTTCGTCTTCTAGCCGCCATGACCCGCAGCTCGAGAGTGCAAAACGTGCCTATGACCTGGGTCAGCCCAATCCTTCCCCAGACGGTAGAACATACCTGTACTGCTACATATGCGACGGCTCGTGGTGTGACTGCCTTGACGTTGAGCAATTGTGCCACGTTGGCACGGGTGCGTCTTTCCCCACGGCGGTGCTTGGTGGGACGATCTGTATGTTTGATGTCGACAGAGCTGGGCAACGTAAATATCATTTTAAATGCCTTAAAGTTGTCATTATCGAGGTCAAGCGAGGGAAAGAAAGGTGAAGAATGAAAAACCTTGACGAGCAATTCCCCTTTGAACAAGCCTTGGGCAGGATTTAATCTATCATATTTGCAATCCTCGTATATGAATCGTGGCCACGAGTTCGCTGTCACAAGGAAATCTGGATGCCAGTCCTGGATTTTGGCATGAGTTCTGGGGGGTTGAGGACGAATTCAGTAAAAGTGAGATGCATAGCGGGTAGGTGCTTACTCGGGGTTGTTCCAATCGTGTTCGACTGGGCAAAGAAGTCTAGCTGTGGCATCATTATAGAACCCACGCCCAAATTTGTCGTGGGCGTATATTAGAGTCGGGGGGTTAGGAAACGTTAGCCATGTTACCACAGTAGGCTTCAAGCGGGCCGCATCATCGCTGCGAGCCACGTCTGCTCCTTTGTTTAGCTGAAATACAATAGTCTCTAGCCGTCTTCATCCACAAAATTAATGGCTCACTTCTCGAATTACACTACCTAGCCGACTTGCATCTTCATTTTCGTCGAGGAAAGTTAGCAGCTCAGGGACCCGGCACTTCAGTTCCTCATAAGACCGATAAAGACGGTTTTGCCTACAACATGAGGTCAGTTTCTTGATCGAGGAATGGGAAAAGTAAATGCACACTCAGCGGAATGGGTGTGTTCGGTACCCTCTAAGGTGCCTCGTCGCTCTCCCTCTGTGATGACATCCATGACATTGTCACTGAGTGAGACCAGCCTCTTGACAGCTCTTCCGCGATTGCCCCAGTCAGTCACCCTATCGACAAAAAGAGATGTGCGTTAATCAGTCCTCGAGGTCATAAAGGACACACTTACCCAACAGCTCTCTTACGCTTCCTGGCCTTGATATTAAGGGCTCGAACTTGGGACTCTAGGACAGCGAGTTGATGTTGCAGTACCGGGAGGGAGGGTTGTGCAGACGTAGTGGGATCTGGGGTAGCAGATGCTCCAGTGCCACAGTCCGGCACAGGAATCTGCGGAGGTGGTGGGGCGTCAGATGACATTGAGAGTGGTGAAAGAAACGAGGGAGTAGGCCAATATTTATGTTCTTCGTGATGTCCCCAAACCTTAATAACTGACGGTGTGTAAGAGAAGGAGCAACCCTATAGGATCATATGACGAACCTGCAAGGGCCATGAGGCAGGAATCAAACCAGATATGCTACGGTGACTCAGTCTTCACCAGGCACAAAAATTTTCGAGTGAACTTACAATCACTGACCACATACTTGGTCAGACTCGTAATATATTTATGTTCTCCGTGGTGTCCCCGAGCCATAATAACTAACGGCGTGTAAGGGAAGGAACAACCCTATATGATCATATGACGAACCTGGAAGGGCCCAGAGGTAGGAACCAAACTGAATATGCTATGGAGACCTGTCAGACATCACCAGGCACTGAAATTTTCGAGGGGACTTACAACCACTGGCTATTTACTTGGTCAGACTCGTAACTTGGGATCACTCCAGTGTCCAGTCAGTCGTCACCAGCCACAAAGAATTTCGGATGGACTTAAGATGGTTGACCGCATAGTTCAGACCCATAACTTGGGATACGGAGCAGCTCACAGGATCGTACGACAGACCTGAAAGGGTCTAGAAGTAGCGAAAACTTGTCAATCATCACCAGGCACAAAGAATCTCGAGAGGACTTACGATCGCTGACCACATCCTTGTTCAGACCCATAACTTGGGTTACACTGCAGTGACCGGTCAGTCGTCACTGGGCACAATGGATTTCAAATGAACTTACAATTACTGACCACATACTTGGTCGATTGTGACATGGATGATATACAAGTCCCACCGCCCTAGTGAGCATGCAGAGCAATGGGGTGGTGACTGGAAAAATGGGAGCCTGCTTTGGCTGCCTCACGGTGACCAACTTGAAGTGCACGATAACGATAGTACCGGTGCCTCGAAGTGTATTCAAACTACAGTGACCAGCCTGGCTTCATCAGGCACAAACAATTTTACAAGGGACAAGTGAATACGCACCTTCTAACACAGCTTGACGAAAACATATAAGTAGGAGGATGGTGTTGGAATAGAATGTCAACCATGTACCATGTGCCTCACTTTCCCTCTCGAACTTGAGCGTGAAATCATTCTACTTCTCAAGGACGAGCACAATGTCCTCACGTATGCTCTGGTGGCCAGGTGTATGTATGAATGGTAAGTATTACATTTAAATGTTCAGTTGAATTTGTTAACTCACCTTGGGCTATGAGGCTCCTGCCTCACATGTACCACAGGGTCCGATTGCAGGATGATCCCAAGGCGAAGACTTTCCTCAATTGCCTGAGGCTAGCCATGGGCGCTCGCAGATCCCTGGTCCACGAGCTTTTGATGGGGATGTCCGTTAGCGTGCCCACTGCTGCAAAGATCCTGGCGCTGTGTCAGGGACTCACCTCACTCACGCTTTGTTTTTCATACTACCATATACCTGTCAGCTCCGCTAATCCATTGCTGGAGTCATTCAATGGCTTGAACTCCCTCAAATCCCTGTCCCTCGGGTTAACCGCTGTGCAGGAAAACAGTCTTGTCCACTTACCCGAATTCGCGCTGTTCCATAAAGTGTCCCATCTCCATCTGTCTTACTCCGGGGCTGCTTGGAGGACTATCCCTCTAGGTTTCGCGGAATTGGAAAATCTTACTCACCTGTCCCTCAGCTGGTCGACGTCTCACACCTGCTCCGCTGCTCTGCGGGAGTTCTTGGACAAAGGGTCCACCCAGGTGGTGATCCTCTGGGCTAGTAACAATATTCTCCTGTCACACATTCATTGGGTCCTCAACCACTGGTACCTGGTCGATTGTCGCCTTGTGTTGCTGAACAAGGGTCTATACTCATCATATCTGGAAGACGGGGGGTTCTGGGTTTATGCAGAGCGGATCGTGAAGTGGCGGGCGAACCAGAAAAGTAAGAAAATTGCTCACCTCCTAACCGTCTCCATGCTGATTTGGACTTGGGTAGACTTTAATCTTGTGAACCCTTCCCATTTGGAGTTGCCTTCCCTGTACAATCTTTGGGTACAAAGTGGGGGATCATTGACAGATTAGACGCACCAGTGTTGAGGTAAAGGGCGCGCGAGTAGTGGGGTCGCAATAGAGGGAAAGGTACATGCGAGTGGGATGGGGTATAGTGTCAATAAATATACTGTTTACAAAATGAAAAAAAGGTGGCAGGGTGCAATGGTACGTTCTGAAGGAGGTAATACCAACGCAGTTGGAAGGGGAGGTTAAATGGCGAGACAGACGTACCGACAGACGTACCGACGTGGGTGGTTGAGGTAGCAAGGGGAGGGAGGGAGAGGGA
>JBBPMO010000513.1:0-22713 GCA_038090315.1 Xanthoconium stramineum | reverse complement strand
TGTCTCCGGAGTGGGGTAGGATCTCATTTCTGATCTTGTTGTTGTTCTCATCACCTCATTATGATCCCCACGGACAACCTTATCTCCTCTAGGTGATTCTCTCATATTGCCTCGTGTTCCTTATGACTCACCATAGTTCTACATCATTCTATTGTAATCTATGATGACACATCCCATAGTACTTATACCTTTTTGCTGCTGTACTTGTTCCTTATGCTTATTCTACGCAATACAAGGTATCTTGTTGTGTCCAAGTCTTGCCTTGAACTTCAGTGTTTTCCATCACTCTGCTTCGGCAACCTCTAGTCTCAGAATCTTGCCTAGTCTTCCCTAAGGACATTGCATCTCTTCGTGAGCACCTCCCTTAGGATAGACCATATAGGCCGCTCTCTAGATGATGGATTCCTTCCACATAACAGGTGAGGTTGTTGGGTTGGTGGCAAAGATGATCTACCTGGGCATAGAGATCTCAGGGAGGCTCTCTCCCATAGAAGACTGTAGCACAGATGAGACTGTCCACCATGCTGCTGAAGCCATTGCTGCTCATAGCAGCACCAATTCTAACATGTTGTTGCATGTCATGTGTTATGGTCAGTTACTTGAATGGTCATACTTTCTTGATATGTGTGCTTTGCTGTATGTTTTTCCCCTTAGAACTTGCCTCATACACAGAGGACTGTTATACTTTCAGATTAGGTCTCCATTCCTTTTCTCTTTTGCCTGTTCCTGAAGGTGAACCTATCCCTGTTCCTGTACTTCTCTTCACATCCTGAGTGGAGTAGGATCTCTTTTGTCTTTATCTTCCTGATCTCAATGGACAGCCTCGCTTCTCTAGGTAGTTCTCTTGTGCTGCCTACATGTCCCCTATTAGTCACACATTCTATAGCCTTCCATCACCTTCCATGATGATATGGGCTATAATACTTATATCCTGCTGCTGATGTAACATCTCTTTCCTTATGCTTATTCTATGCAATACAAGGTATCTTGCTGTGTCCAAGTCTTACCTTGCAAACTCCCATTGTTCCACCCAAGTCTCTTAGTATCTCTCTCTGGACGTTGCATCTCTACATGAGCACCTCCCAGAGAAGATTATCCTAGACACTTCAGGCAGTAAGACTCCTTTCACGTAACATCATGCAATGATTCTTGTGTTGTACAAGGGGTAGGAAAGGGTGGGCTATCTACTTTCCAGGGATTCACAACAATGGCATTTGTGGCACTGTTCTAACAGAGAGTGATCCTGTTGGTGCTTGCCACTGTTGGTCATTCAACCAGTTGGCAATGCATTGTGAGTTCATAACTTGTCATATGACAGAAACCTGCTATGAGACAAGGAGCAGGAGCAGGTTGAGTAAGGCATTGGGGTTGGAGAATGCATTGTAGGTGAGGTGCTATGATGGGACATGTTGTGGATGCAACAATATATAACATGGTAGTTGTGGTATGAAGAAGAGAGAGGTAGATGGACCTTGCATAGTATAAATGAGAATTTGAAAAAGGAAATTGATGTGAAAGGAAATAATTGATGAGACAAAAAGGTAAACTACTATTAGATAATACTAAAGGTATGGTCTTTATCTTTTTTGAGTTCTATTGTTTTATTTTCTATTGTTTTTGTTTATTTTGTCTGAGGCATGTCTTGGTCCCACCACTAGTGGTGGACCTTGGGGTGCCTGGGCATGCACTTTGTCCTATGGAACAGTTGATGTATGCCTGATACTCCTTGGAGTTTGAGGTACCTGTCTAGGGCCTCTAACTCCTCACAATTGGAACTTTGCTCCCATGTGGAATCTCCTAGATTCCATTTGATGAGGAATTTGATTTTGTTTCCAGCCCATTGATGAGCAATGATCTCATTAACAAACCATTGTCTTTGTCAGATTGTCTGACATTACAGAACATGTGCATGTCCTTCTTAGGGAATAGTACAATGTCATTTCTTTCATACTGGCATAGTAGCCTGATGTGAAATGTTATGTGTATGTGCCTTTTGCATAGCTCCTTCAGGAGCTTCAGAGTGTAGGTGTCATTGGCACCATTGCTTTTCAGGACCTTCATTGGTCTGATATACTTAGGGACATGTTTTCTTGCTCATCCTTTTGGCATAGTCAAATTTGCTGTTGAGAGATACATGAGGTCTCCAACCTGAAGGGTCTTTCTTTCCTTTCTTTTCTTATTTGCATGGTATGCCTGAACCACTCAGCTCTTTATGATGGCATCATGAGCCATTTTTAGATTTTGAATTGCCTATTGTACAAACAATTTAACTCCTGGTGCAGTTGAGGGCTTTTCCTCTTTCATATGTTGTGTTATGATGGGTATATACCTGTGGTTGAGCTTGAAGGGTGCAAACTCCATAGAGCTGCTTATACTGGAGTTGAATATGAACTCCATCATTGGCAGTTTCACTACCCAATCCTTTTAATCAAATTGCACCATCACTCATAGTACTTGTAGTATTTGTACTACATTTCTGATCACCCTTTCTGAGGCACCATCAGTTTGTGGATGGAACACAGTAGACATCAGGAGCTTTGCTTCAAGTGTATGGTGCAGTTTGCACCAGAATTTTGATGTGAACTTTGTATCTTGATCAGAGACAATAGTCTCAGGCAGTCTGTGAAATCATATGACTTTTTGAATGAACTTCTGAGCAAGTTCAGATGCCTTGATCATTGTTTTGATTGGTACTAAGTGTACCATGGATGTGAGGTGGCACAGTATGACCCAGAGATAGTCATGCCCTAGCCCTTGGGATAGTTGATTTGAGGGTTTGGTGGCCTGGCACATTGGACAAGTTCTGCTGAACTTGTGCACTTCACAGCCAATCTTCAGCCACCAATACTCTCTGTGGATATAGTCTGCAGTTCTCTGGGCACCAAAATGCCTGATAGCCCTATGGGCTTGATTGATGATTGTGGTAATTATACTATTGCCCTTGTATGTTGTATGGAGAAGGCATAACACCTTCTCATTTCTGTGATTTTTTGTATATAGAAGGCCATCCTACTCTGTGAATTGAGGGAAATGGCTTGGTTAAGCCAAAACCTTCGTAAGTATCAGCTTGCCTTTATATCCTCTGCATATAGCATTGAGGAATCTGGGTTGATCCTCATATTGCATAAGAGGTACTCATGATGTCCCAGCAGATTCAAAAACTGTTGGATCCTCCTCCACATTAGTGTGAGGAATGTCCTCAGTTTTCCTTTCCACAGCTGAGGCCATTTTCTATGCCTCCAACATATGGGTCTCCCATTTTTCAGCAAAATGCTTGCTTTTCCAAGGGTTGGGTTCTCCCTCTATGGTTATCACTTTTAGTTCAAGCCATCTATCCTAGAGAAGATTGTTCCCTTCCAGGTCTAAATGCATATTTGTGTTGGCCCAATTGATTTCTTCATCAGAGGCACTATCACCCTCCTCTCTTTCATAGTAGTGAGACAGGCAGTCTGCTACACAGTTTTTTGAACCTTTGGTGTAGATAATTTCTGTGTTGAACCATGGCATGTAGTCAATGCAATGGATCTGTCTACTTGGCAGCTTTTGCTGTGTTTTGAGGTATCTGAGTGCCTCATGATTGGTAACAATCTTGAACTTGAATCCTAGGAGCTTGTTCTTCTATATCAACAGGGCTTTGATTATCATGAAAGTCTCATGTTTGAATGTCCTGTAGTTCTGTTGAGTGTGGACATAAACCCTATGTTACAGAATTCATCAGCCTTCATGATATCCCCTACATTTTCCTTTCTTCCAATGAACCTCCACATGTCTCCATCTTGGAATTCCTCATGTCACCAGATTGGTTTCACAACCTTTCCATGTTTGTCCCCAATGCCTCATTTCCATAGATGGAACTCCTCTGTGGTCTCTCTCCTCTTTCTTCTATTTCCAATCCTCCACTAGTTAATCAGACCAATGGTTTCCATTCCATTTTGTTCTAGTCTCGTATGCTCTCCATTTTAGATTCTGTAGCTGCTGTGCAACTGCACCACAGCAGCACTGTCTTGACATTTCATTTTCCCTTTCACTCCTATCTTGTCTCTTCTCATTGGACAGCTGTTCTCCCTAGTCACTATCTGTTACACCAAGGCCTAGTTGCTAGTTGTTTGTTGTATACCAGGAGTGGCTGTAAGTAATCTCTGGTCAGATCCATGTTGAGAGTGTCTTTCAAGTAATCTTCAACTTGCAGGGAGTGGCTATGAGTAATCTCCTGCCAGATGTTGTTTGCATCAAGCAGAGTATCCTAGGGAGGATCTCATGAAGAGTTGCAACTTCCTAAGAGAGCTGTTTTGTGTAAGGGAAGGCTTCAGATGAGAGGGGTCTCAAGGCAAACCTTGGAAACTAGAAACTAGGCTGGAATTGCATAGAACTAGGCTGAGGAGTGGAGATACAAAAGAGGCAGTCTTATATACTGTTATATTTTGGCCAGGTTTCTTGCATAGTCGTATGCCAGGAGTGTTATTAAAGTAATCTCTGGCTGGATCCGTATCAAGAGTGTCTTTCCAGTAATCTTTGATGTGTAGGGAGTGTCCTTAAGTAATCTCCTACTGGATGTGATTCGTGTCAAGAGTGAAGTATCCTAGGGAGGATCTCACAAAGAGTTGCAACATCCTAAGAGAGCCATTCCTGGTAAGGGAAGGCTTCTGGGGTTTTCTCAAGGTGAACCTTGGTGACTAGAAACTAGGCTGAATTGTGTGGAACTAGCTAAGGAACAAACAAGAGGTCAAGTGACCTTATATAGTACAGGGCAGAGGGAGAATCGGAGTTCTAAGTATGACTCAGGGTAGGCTACCACATCACTGAGCCAATGAGGAAAAAAGCAGAAAGTGGAACGATATCGAAAGGGGAAGTGGATCATGAGCTGGTACTGTGTACCATTTGTGGATCCACAGTGTATTCTAAAGAGGAAAACATACGAGAGATAGAATGGAGACCAGCGGACTGAAGGGCCAGTGGAAGAGCGAAGCGGATCAAGGAAGAAAAAGGTGAAACAGAGAAGATATATCTAGGGGCAGAGTTCCGTTTAGGAGGTGTTTGGGATGAAAGTGGACAGGTCCCGATATTGGTTTGGAGAGGTGAGGAATTTGTTGATGGAAAGGTAGGGCTGTGAGTTGGAAGAGAGGAAAATATAGGGGATGTTGTGCAGGGGGATGAATTCTGTAACATATACTATACAAGGGCAGCACAGACCATGTAGAAAGGGGAATACTGAGTCACCCAAGAGAGAGATAGTGACTAAGGAGAATGGCTGTCCAATGAGAAGAAGTGAGATAGACAAAAGGAGAAATGGAATGAGGATCTGGTGCTGTGGCTGTGGCACAGTTGTGTAGTAGCTAGTAGCTGCGGAATCTAAAGTGGAAAGCATATGAGACAAGAATGAAAACCAACAGTCCAATCAACCAGTGGAGGATTAGGAATAGAACAAGAAAGGAAAGAGGCCAAGGTGATGTTCCATCTAAGGGAACAAGGCATTGGGGATGAATGAGGAAAGGTCACAAAACCAGTCTGGTGATGTGAGGAAGTCCACAAGGGAAATGTGTGGAGATTTGTTGAAAGAGAGGAAAATGTAGGGGATATTGTGAAGGCCAATAAATTCCATAACACTATCTCTCTCTTGGGTGACTCAGTTTCCCCTTACTTTACATGGTCTGTGTGCTGCCCTATATAGTATATAAGACTGCCTCTTCTGTATCTCCACTCCTCAGCTAGTTCTACACAATCCTAGCCTAGTTTCTAGTTTCCAAGGTTCACCTTGAGACCTCTCTTATTGGAAGCCTTTCCTTGTACAAAATGGCTTTCTTAGAATGTTGTGACTCTTCATGAGATCCTCCCTAGGATATTCTTTCAGTGTGAACTACATCCAGCAGGAGATTACTCATAGCCACTCCCTGCACATTGAAGATTACTTGAAGGACACTCTCAACACAGATTTGACTGGAGATTACTTTTTAGACACTCCCAGAATATGGCAACAACTAGTGACTAGGCCTTAATATAATACCCTGTGGGGCAGCATGTCTGTTATGTTAAGGCCTATTTCTGTCGCTTGCCAAAGGTGTCCTTCTGGCTGGGTCTGTGTCAAGAGTGTCTTTAAAGTAATCTTCAATGTGTAGGGAGTGTCCTTCAGTAATCTCCTACTGGATGTAGTTTGTGTTGAGAGAATCCTAGGGAGGATCTCACAAAGAGTCACAATGTCCTAAGAGAGTCGTTCCAGGTGAGGAAAGACTTGTTTTGGGGCGATTCTCAAGGTGAGCCTTGGAAGACTAGAAACTAGGCTGAATCATGTAGAACTAGCTAAGGAACAAGGGAGATGTAGAGAGGTATTATATAGTACAGAATGGAGATGTAATCAGAGTTCTAAGTAAGACTCAGGGTAGGCTACCACATTGCTGAGCCAATGAGAAAAGGAGACAGAGAATGGTACAATTCTGAAAGGAGAAACGGAATGGAGAGCTGTTGCTGTGTAGTGGAAGTAGAACGGCTGCAGAATCAAAGTGGAAAGCATATGAGATGTGAAATGGAGACCAGCGGACCAAAGGGCCAGTGGAAGAGCGAAGTGGATCCAGACAAGAAAGGTGAAATAGGGAAGACACATCTAAGAATGGAATGGGGGTCTGTCTAGGCAAAGGAGGTATCCGGGATGAATGTGGAAAGGTTCCGGTGTCAGTCCGGAGAAGCAAGGAATTCATCGATGGAGAGATATGGTTGAGTGTCAGGAGAGAGGAAAATGTAGGGTATGTCATGTAAGGGCACGAATTCCATAACAATGTTCTCCAATTATGTCCTTGCCCATACAGTGTGCTGACCCATATAGGAATGTATTGCAAACAAGCCAAATTGGCTCTTCTTTTCTTGGATCAATAGGCTTCAGGATTGGATATTTGCATGCCAAGTTCTTGATCATTTGGAATCATCAGTCATGGACTTCTCTTCAATTAAAGGAATGTCCATTCCTCTGGATCTCCATCAATGGTATAGCATATGCTGATACATAGTGTTTAAAAGTCTGGTTTAGTCTGGTCTTTTTTGCCTCTTTTGGCATAACCAGACTGCAAGTGGTCTGCAAGATTCACCAAATGTCTGCAACTGCAACAGAAACTGCTCAAGACTGGTCTTGAGCAGTTGCAACAAATGGTCCACATTGTTTGCAACTGGTCCTATAGATAACTGGTTGCAGACTCAGTGAAGATGAGTTTGAACTAGTCCAACAATAACAGAGGTGTGGAGTTTGCCACATGTAAAACATATTGTAGGGCATACAAAAGAATCTATACTACAGTTTGAGTTCCTATTCTAACTTCCATCATGGCTGGCAACATTCAAAAGTCAGACCACATGTGATGACCAACTCAGAAGCTGCAACAAGAAAGAAACTCACCATGGACAAAAAAAGTGGCAAAATCCCACCTACCAAAGACACAGAAACACTCAGTGTTATGGAATTCATTGGCCTCCACAACATTCCCTACATCTTCCTCTCACCTGATGAACCTCTGCATGTTTTCCTTGCAAAATTCCTTATATCACCAAACCAATTTTGCAATCTTTCCTTTTTTGTTCCTCTTGCCTTGTTTCTTTAAACAAAACTCTGCTTTGGCTTCTTTCTTTTTATTTTCCTCCATCAGTTGATCAGACCAATGGTTTCCATTTTGTTCCATTCTTGTCTCATATGCTTTACCCTTCAGATTCTGCAGCTGCTGCACAGCTGCACCACAGCACTGTTCTGATGTTCTGTTATCATCTCATTTCTCTTTCTCAATTTCTCATTGGACAGCTCCTCACCTTAGTTACTATCTTTCTATTGGGTGACTCAGTTTGCCCTTATATCACATGGTCTGTGCACTGCCCTTATATAGTATATAAACCCCTCTCTCCTGTATCATGCTTCTCAGCTAGTTCTATGCAATTCAGCTTAGTTTCTAGTTTTCAAGGTTTGCCTTGAGACCCCTCTTGTCTGAACCTTCCCTTGCATGGAATGGTTCTCTTAGGATGTTGCAACTCTTCATGAAATCCTCCCTAGGATACTTCACTCAACATGTACCTCATCTGATAGGAGATTACTCATAGCCACTCCCTACACATTGAAAATTACTTGAAAGACACTCTCAACATGGATCTGACTGGAGATTACTTTCTAGACACTTCCAGTATATGAATGACTACTAGCAACTAGGCTGAAATATAACAAAAGAACCAGCTCTTCAATTACTCCAGCTATCATGCTTGGAGTACCCACCTTTTACTATGTGACAAATTAGACTAGAACATCTCCTTGTCCAAAACTCAGATTCCTCACCCAAAACTGAGTCTAAGGAAAGTTTTCCTGAACTTGAAGAGCCACCCATAAGGGTATCACCCACCATGTCATCTCCTTATCAATGAATTGCCAGTTCTCAACAATGAACTCCATCTCCTGCCCTACACACCACCTGCCCTAGCCTAATCCACTCTTCTGGACTCTTTTCCAACCAACCACCCCACCCTCTTACTCCACTCTCCCAGTCAAACAGGTCTCTTCAATCTCAATCAATCAACCCAATGAGCAAGCTCCCTTCATTCCTGTTGAGAAATCTCAACCTTCCCCTGAACTCCCCCAAGTGTTGCTCCTCCTATTCCAGGGCTATTCCTGAAGAATGCCAAGCTCTTGTAGCAGCATATCTCCAACATCCTGAATCCACTACATAATCCAAGATGATGATAACATTATGCCTGAATTAAAGGCTGGCCTCCCTGGAAACTTCTCCAGTAAGAAAGAAAATGCCAATCTATGGCTACTCATGATGAAGGCATATGTTGCCATAAATCCCACCCTCTATGAAGAAAAAAACAAAATCCTAGCATTCCTCAACAAAATGGACACAGGTTGTGGCAAATCCTTTGCTGAAGGGTGGCTAATGAAATGTGCTGACAAAAATGTCAAAGACAAAGATCAGACCTTCACCAAAATTGAAGCCAACTTCATAGTAAAATTTATTCCCCCCAACCACACTTCTAAAGCATGGCATGCCCTGGCACATATGAAAATGAAAGGAGACCCCTTTAACAGTGACTTCCACAAGTTCAAAGCTGAATTTGAACTCAAAGCAGCTCAATCTGGTGTAATTTATGAGCACATCCTTATGGATATGTTGGGCAAAGCAGTCTTGCCAATCTGACCTTCAAAATGACAGCTCTACTCAAAGAACCAAAGGATTACAAAGCATGGCTCCACAAGGCTGGTCAATTCTATGTTGCAACTTTTTTTGGCACATGATAATGCCACTGGCTTACCATTCTGGGCCAAGTCATGATAAGGCACATTAAAATGGGTGCTAATGGGCTTTACATCATGTACATGGCAGGTGCTGGCCAGATAGCTGATGATGATGAAACATATCACATGATGATAACATTGATTTCCCTATGCATGTTGATAATCAATTACTTCCACCACTATGCACATATCAGGCATCTTTCACCTCACTTCTTCCATGTTTCACCACACTTTCTTTCCTCAGCCACTATGCCCATTCAACAGAAGTCATGGGGGAAAAAATATATATAATTATTCTGATGCAATGCTCAATACTCAAATATCATGTCTGATGTGTGGGAAGTCATTCAGACAGCAAGGATTCAAGAAATACAAAGCAAGCTGCAAGGCTTGAGGAGAAGCAGAAAAAGACTGTGCTCAAGCAGGACATCATTATGAGCAGACACTGGATGGTGAGTACTGATACAATTGTCATGTAACAGTTCCAAACTCTTATGATTATGTTCAGAATGCAGAACAGCTACACTTGAATGCTAAACACAGGAATCTAAACTCTGCTGACAGACAGAATGATGCAGCAGCTGGCCCACCTGCAATTCCATCAAAATTTCTGTCAACTGCGAAACTCCTTCCAGTTGACACAAACAGGTTTGAGGTCCAGGCCCTCAAGGGCTATGAAGGTAATGTATCCTTTTTATTTGTCTCACAATATCATTACATTGACCCTGATATTCCCTATCATGATACTAGGCAGTCCTGCAGCATTTGAAACTAAATTTCATGACCTCCCTCATAGCCCAGGTTAGTATTATCAATGAAATATTACTCACTTATTAATCTAATTCCAAAGGCTCTGGTACAGCAATATCTATCACAAATTCTATTGACGACCAGCAGAGACCTGCTGATATTTCTGATGAAAACCTTGCCAACTTCAAGACCAAGTACCATCCCTGTAGCAAGCAGCCAATACTTTTTCAAACATCCAATGCATTCCATGTGCACAAACCATCCAATCCCCCTCAAGATCCCACCCCTTGGCATCCCTTCCGATGCAGGGGGGGACTTCAAATTTGTGGAGATTGCACTCGAAGCTTCACTCAACAAAGAGCAGGTCAAGACACTTCTCAGCCTCATTTTCTGTGTGGCCAAAGGCAAAGCTGAAGTCACCTTTTGGAGTGAGGCTGAGCTTCACAAATTATGCAATTGGGCCACAGAAGAACTCACCTCTGTAAGCAGATGTGAAATGTTTCAATTGCACACCGTAAGGTAGGTATGATGCTAACCAAGTCTACTATTTACAGTTTGTTGAGCACACAATCTCTGTTAGTGTTTCAAAGTCCAGTTGGCAACTGGTACAAAGACTGGCAACTGGATTGGATTGCAACTGATTGCACCTGGACTGCAGTTGCCAGTTGTGATCAATTGTGATCAGTCCAGTTGTCAGTTGCCCAGTTTGCCAAAAATCAAAAAGACTGGTTGTGGACTGGTTGCAACTGGTCTTTTTGAGGACCGGTCGCTTGGCCCATGATCCCCCCCCATTCAGGGGCATATACCCAATTTTTTTCATATTTTTATCTATTTATTTGAATTTACTAGAGTACTTTCTATTATGGTTACTCCAAAAATGACATACAATGCGAAATTGATCATATCTTGGGCTCCTGTGGACCAAATCTTTTGATTTTTGGATAAGTAGAAAGCCAGGGGCATCTAATACCTTTCATATCTATATATCTAAGCGAGATATTCACACGCAACCGAGTTGAGGACCGGTCTTTCAAAAGACCGGTTGCAACCGGTTGCAACTGATGTAAGGACCATTTAGGACTGGTTTTTTCCAGTCCAGTTGCCGGTTGCCGGGTCTGGGGAAATTTCTAGGACCGGTCTTGGTCCGGTTGCGCTGTTTAGGGGCTAAAAAACCGGACCGGACCGGACTTTTAAACACTAACTATTGGTGCCGGACAACTTCGGAATGATAACAGGGTACACATCACTCCAAGGTGTTCGGGCTTTTTAACCGGCTAGAAACCAGGAACCGAACACATTCAGAATGATAACAGGGTACTACAGACTCACCCGCACTTTACCCGTACCTGCACCCGCGCGGGTTACCCAAACCCATGCTCTTGCCTAAGTGCCCATGCTCGCCCATCACCCCCGCCACGTCTTTTCGAGCACAGCCACTCGTGCATTGCCCCAGCTGAGTCTATTTAAGCGCTAGTGCTTGCCTGTCACCCCCGCCGTGTCTTTTCGAGCACAACCGCTCATGTATCACCCTCACTGTATCTATTTGAGTGCAACCGCTTGCCTGTCGCCCCCACCGTGTCTATTCGAGCACCAGGACTTGCCCGTTACTCCCACCATGCTTTTTGAGTACAACCGCTCGCCAATCACCCCCGCTGCATCTAGGTACTAGTACTGTACTTGTTTATGTATAGTAGTCGATGAAATATCAATTTACTGGCTCATTCCATATTGATGAATATTCTGAAATGTCGACAGCTTCAATGAGTGCACACGGTGTGACTTAACAGCAAAAGTAGAGGTATGCACAATGCATGTATTACTTTCGTTAATGGACCTCAAGAATAGATATGATACAAATTTCGCCAGAATACAAAATTCTGTGAGTGGTTGCACATGCTTCCCATCTAGTTACTATTGGCATGTAGCGCAAAGCGTGATAAGGCCATAAATAACCTGATAATGTCAATAGTTCACATTTTACTTATTGCAGTTATGACAAGGCCTTATATACCCTTATCGTAAAATTTTTATCCCCGTGATGAACCGGTACCCCGTTTATTTTCCGTTTGGACGACGCTTTTTATGTTACCTCCCTCGGTGGACAAGGCACCGCACCCAACTTTGTCTCGACGATTGAGAGACTCGCACAAAGAACCCCAGGACGCGATACCAGGTGTCGTGTCGTCGTTGGAACGCGCACTTCCAGAGCCAGAGCTCGTCTGGGAGTGATAGACCAAGACCACGCGTTCACCGTTCGGGACGGTCAACATCATGGTCTTGTTCATCTACGTGCACTTGATGCAGATTCTTCGCGTCTTTTGACACCTGCGCGCACGAGGACTTGAGTGGAGCATCGCCGATGGATACGCGGGGACGTTCAAGGCACGTTGTCTTTTGTGATACCCTCGATAAAATATAACTCACTCTCGCACAGAAAGCGATGCTTTTCGCTATGAAACTCCCACCTGCACAAAAGAAGCTGCAAGAGGAACTGAGCAGGGTCAAGGTTGACATCGAGGACAAGCTCGTCCCCAAGGGCGGCGAGTTCACTCTATACCTCGCTCTCCCTGCCCAAGGCAAGTCTGCCGGGTGGATCTTCGAGGAGATGGCGAGGATGGACAAGGAGCTCGGTGTGCACACGGATTGGAGGCAGGGAAAGTTATCTGGTGCCATTTACCGTATGTTCCTCTTGCGTCGTTGTGGGCGGGCAGACGGGGGTGATGATCTCTCCAAGGTGATCGCTGCTACGTTCGAACGCTACGCTGTCTCGAATCCGCTCCACCCGGACGTCTTCCCGTCGATTCGCAGATGGAGGCCGAGATCGTGGCCATGTGCCTGAGGATGTATAATAATCCCGGTGTTGCTGGCACGATGACGTCCAGTGGTACCAAGTCAATCGTCATGGGTATCAAGACGTACAGAGATTGGGCGAGGGACATCAAGGACATGACCGAGCCTGAATGTGAGCGTTTCTCGTTCTCTTTTTGATGACAGATTAAGGTGAACGGCCTTTCAGGATCACCCCAGTGACAGTGCACGCTGCGTTCGACAAGGGCGCAGTTTATTTGGGTTTCAAGGTCCATGAGGTGCCCGTAGATCCCGTCATGCGCCAGGTGAACCTGAAGGGCGTGCGCGGAGCCATGTTCGTTCTTTTTGATTTTCATTCCTGACATCCCCTCCCTCGCGTCCCTTGCTCGGAAACAGCAAGTGTGGTCTTGTTCGCCGGCGCTCTCATATGACGTGTTTCTGTCATCAACCTTCCCGACGGCAATCAAGATGGTATTGTGGCGCCCAGTGCCCTCGTGGCGGGGTATAACATCGGCCTTCACGTCGATTGTTGTCTCGGTTCATTCACCGTTCCCTTCCTCGAACAAGCTGGCTTTGGAGAGGGCGAAAATGGTCGTTACAAGTTGACTCTGTTCGATTTTCGTGTCCGTGCGGTGACGAGCATCGATTGTGATGCCCACAAGGTGAGCGGTGTTCCTTTTCGCGCCGCTGTGTTGCTGAAATGGCATTTGTCCCGATAGTATGGATTTGCATAGGTCGGACGATTCGTTTTGAAAGGCTATTACCGGACTCGTTGGTGGGATGTAGAGATCTTCTGTGATTATGTACCGCGTTGCTCCACGTAGAAGATACCAACATCATACCACACTGGACGGGACAGTTTGCTTCCTATCTCCGCGTGACTAAATCCATTCTATTACACACAGGTGGTGTGTACGGAAGCCCAAGTGTGCTTGGATCAAGGTACGACTAGTCTCATACGATACCCGTAGGCTGATAAATTGACGCGTGTGTTCTCTCTAGACCAGGCGCATTGATTACTGGAACATGGGCTGCGATGCAATACATGTGATCCGAGTATGCCCCTCCCGTTTTTCCTCCCACACCTCCGCATTCTTTTTCCAGCGGCTACCTCCAACCCTGCTGCGATATCGTCACCTGCGCGCGCCATATCGCCAACACGATCACCGCCTCCATTTCCAAGCTGTACGTCCTCGATTCGTTCGCCCCCGCCTCGGTCGTCGTCTTTGGCTCTCGCGACGCGTCTGTGAACGTGTACGAAGTTGGGGAATAAATGTCGAAGAAGGGATGGCATTTGAACGCGTTGAACGGGCCCGCTGCGATGCACATCGCGCGCACGCGGTTGCGTTCCAAATCGTAGAGACGTTTACTTTGGATCACAAAGCGTTTGTGGCGGAAGAGAAGAATGCGCCAGAGGGCAAAGGGACGATGGTTGCGTTGTACGGTGGGTTTTTGTCATTTGCTCGTGCCACCCCGTACGCCTCGCTGACTTTGTATTAGGTCTCGGCAGCTCGAGTGGCGTCGACCCAACGATCGTTAAAGTGGTTGCGAGTATATTCTTGGATACGCTGTACAAGACAGATTTATTGGACGATATTTTTCTTTCATAGTTTTGCTTGCTTGTCCAATCATAATATTATTGTCTCCGGACGGAGGGAGTGCTTCCATCGTGACTCGGACTGTCATTTATCCATTGCTTGGCTCGTCGGGTATATCTGGAGTCATTTACGATCCATGGATCAAAGGACTTCCACGATGGATGCTTGAATGGGAGTTGAAAGGCGTACCAGCTGCGGAACAACCTGAAGCGGCGTAATCTCCTCAAAAAGTCTGGGCTTAGCAGCGTAACAACTAGGAGTCAAACAGGGGGAAGCACCGAAATTGGACGATAAGCGATGTGCGAACTGATGGATAAAGATAAGAGACACGTGTATGCGAGGCGACGATGACGCCGGGAGTAAACAACTTGCTCGCCTTTCTTACCATCACTCTGACTCTTTGACCAAGGATGTCTGCAAGAAACGACCGGCAATCAGGGAATGGTGAGTACCTGGGGAGACAATAATGGGATACTGACAAGGAGCCTAGAGCCGAACGAGGACCAGCCCTCCTCTGCAAAAACCATCGAATTCGATGGTCGAGGTGAAATACTTTCGATCGCGTTCCTCGTTGATGGGAAGTACATCGCGAGTAGCAGCGTGGAAGGAAAGATTCGACGATGGCGAGTTGAGGATGGCATGGAGGTGGGTACGCCAACGGATGCGGGGGGCGGTGTTTGCGACATTGCGGTGTCGCGAGATGGAAAGTGGATCGTCAGCGGGACGAGCGGAGGGCGAGTGCAAGTGTGGAACGCGGACGACGGGAAAAAAGTGACCGAGTTCAAGGGGCACCGCAGTGATGTGTATGCAGTGGACGTGTCGCCAGACTCAACGAAGATCGCGAGCGGGTCGTTTGACGAGATTGCCTGCGTTTGGTCGCTCTCGACTGGCAAGCGACTGCTCGGCCCATGGAAACACGACAACTCCGTGTTGGTAGTCAAAATTTCACCCAACGGACGCTTCATCGCCACTGCAACTTGGGGTTTTATTTCCGTTTACGACGATCGTGACCTTGTTTTCAATGCCCCAATCAGAGTCACACCCTCATACAATCACTCCCTTGCATGGTCGAGCAATAGCAAACAGCTCTTTGCTGTATCTTTCGGCAAGATCATCTGTCTCGACGCCTCCACTGGTGCAACGCTTTCTCAATGGTCCATTCATGGCGACGAATATAGCCGCATTGCACTGGCAAGTGATGGCGCGTTCATCGCAGCCTCTTCCGGGTCATCAGTCTCGTTCTGGGACGCTACGACACACGAGCAAATCGGATCTGTCATTCAGCATACAGGCATAGTTTCATGCATGGCCATCTCGACAAACTACGACATTGCGATTGGCGGTGGCGGCAGAATCACACTCGGCGGTCTTCGTAACATCCTTCCCTCGTCCTACTGCGACACCGGAGTACATTTAAATCAAGAACTCGATTTGCTGCTGAATGAACAACGCAGTAGAGAGGACAGTCTCGACGCCCTTCGTACAAAGGATGAAAGACCGGGTGCGTTCATTCACTGTCTTGCCCCGCACGTTCTAACATGTTGAATTCATTAGAAGAAAAAATAGCAAACCTCGAGAAAGTTGTACGAGACCTCCGTCACGAGCTCGCCGCAGCCAATCAACGAGAAGAAAGTCTGAACGAGACTATCGACTCTCTTCGCGCGCAGGGCGAAGGATCCAGTTCGTCTATTTTCTCTCCTGCCTCGTGCGTTCTAACATGTTTTCAATCACAAATAGCGAACCTCGTGAAAGTCGTACGAGACCTCCGCCATGAGCTTGCCACATCTCAGCGGGCTGCCAGTCAAAAGGAAAAATGCCTGAACGAGACTATCAACTCCCTTGTCGTGCAGCACGAAAGATCGAGTACGTCCAACAGTATTCCTACTTTTGTTATTTGTATTGACGTCCGTCAGATGATGAAATTGTACAACTACAACAAAAAGCGGACGACCTCGCATACATTGTTCGTGTTCACGAGCAGAAGCACCAATGTGAATCTCTCTATGCCCAGGGCTGCATAGTCGATGCTGCCGCGTCTCTGCTCGAGATCAAGAATACCCCGAGTGAAGCGGTCAGAGCCAACTCGTTCATAACGGACTGGCTTGCTGGTGAGTTTTGGCATTGAGAACGGAGGCACATTGTTGATTTCCCATGTCAGACTTCACGATCCGATGCGCATCGACACTGGAAGCAAATGGAGACGAGGCATCAAACGTCGAGAAATATGATGAAGCGCTTGTAGCCTACTCGACTGCATTGTCGCTCGGCCCGTCCTCCCTGAATATCATCTTGATCAAATGGGTGAGGACAACGTTGGTTCGCTGCTCGGCGAACGAGGCATTGGATGCCGCTGCCAAGGTACGCGTCTCATAATGTGCCCTTGAGCTGAGCGTTGACTCTTTTTTGATACAGTTTCAGGTTCCAAAGCTGCTCATCTATCAAACAATCTGTGACGTTCTGGAACAGGATGGTCGACTTACAGAGGCAGTCCGGTGCTTCCAGAAGATGCAGGACGACCTGACAGAGGACACGAGTACGTACACGGCATGGGAAGTCGGTGAGTGACTCGACCAGCAATGTAGCGAGGACTAAGCCAACAATCTTCGCAGACTTCCGGGGTCGCTGTATCGAGAAACTTGGGAAGCTGGGTGACATAGCGATTGACTCTCAGAACCACAACGAGGCTATCATACACTACTCTGACGCAATATCGCTCAATCCACAAAACCTTAGTGATATTCTCTACAAGCGAAGCAAGGCACAGTCACTCGCGGGTTCGTGGCAAGATGCATTGCTCGATGCTGACAAGGCATGAGTTATTTTCGAATTACCATTTAAACAGAGCTGATTCATTCACATCCTCCAGGTCATCGACCTCAAACCATTATCCTATAAAGGATACGAGAGAAAGTATGCTGCATTACATGGCATGAAATGTTACAGCGAAGCATTCGAGGCATTCAAGACGATGTGCTTGAAACTGAAACAATCTTCTGATCCTCACGTTCGCGGTGCGCCATTTCGTCAATGTAACATATCAATCTTATCCTAATTGTAGAGCTTCTTCATCAATATGTTGATGCGACACACCCTATTCGAAAGGTGGTGGAAGAAACCATTCGGCATATGCCCCGCGTGCTCATCGACACCACCACCGGTCGTCTCTATGACAAAACACGCCAAGCAGAAGCATTCGAGGAACTTCCAATCTTTGATGAACTGCGGTCTTCGATGACCACTGGGCTCGACCGCGGACGTATTCGAAAGGAAGTGAAGGGATTTTACCAATATGTGATGTTGTCGCACAAGTGGCAACCGAGCGAACCTACATTCCAGACGGTTGAGGACACCTCGGTCTACAGTCTTCCGGCATCCCCCACGAACAGCAAGCTGCAACGTTTCTGCGAGCTCGTGCGCTCTCTTGAGTTTCAATGGGCGTGGAGCGACACCTGTTGCGTCAACCAGCTTGACAAGGGGGTGCAACAGGAGTCCCTGGTCGCCATGTTCAGGTGGTATCGTGGCTCGGCCCTCACGATCGTCCACCTTCTTGGCGTTCTATCCGAGTTTCAGGAACCTGGGGACCTCTGGAGAAGCATATGGAACACTCGTGCGTGGACATACCAGGAATACGTTGCTGCCAAGGTTGTCCAGTTCTACACCGAAGATTGGAAGCCATATCTCGGCTTGACGATCTCCAACCACAAGGAATCAACTATGATCCTTGCCGAGATGGAACGTGTGACGAACTTTGCCTCGCAGGCGTTGGCGACTCTTCGTCCGGGCTTGGACAGAGCACGGGAAAAGTTGTTTCTGGCCTCGAAGCGGCAGTCGACGCGCGAGGAGGATATCGCTTACTCACTGCTCGGAATCTTCAATGCTTCCATCCCGGTCATATATGGTGAGGGCAATCGCGCAGTTGGTCGACTGTTAGAATACGTTCTAGAAGGATTTGGAGACGTTACGCTTCTCGCTTGGACTGGGCACGCAGGCGACTATAACAGCTGTCTACCTCCAGACCTCACGGTCTATGACCAGCTCGTGCCGCCGCACGTCCCACAACCCATCGAGGCGGCCGAGATGGACAGCATCATCATGGCCTTACGTTCCTCCCTGCCTGACCTGTCCCTCGTCACGGCACTACATGATCATCTCCACAAACTTCCTTCACCATCCTTTTTAGCCGGTCGACTTGGTCTTCCTGGTGTCGTTTTCTCCATCACTCAGCTCGATACTATGGGATCGGATTCAGACGGTTACCGTGCGACAACATCGGCTCTAGGGGAGGTGGAGATCAAGACAAAGGATGATCTCTCTGGGACGATAGACCTCCTCTTCATCCACCCCTGGATCAGCCCCATTCTCGATCAGGAGTTCTCCCGTGGTGCGGTTACGCCTGACCTAGCGACACGGGCGCTACGAGTTGTTGCACGTCTAAGGCAGCCCTTTGGGGCGTTGTTGCTCGAGCCAGTGTCGCGTACGCGGTATAGACGTGTTGCGGCGGATTGTTTGATCATGGCTCAAGTTCGAGAGGAGACGTCGTTGACCGAGTTGATTGATGGCATCACCACGGTTGATATTCAGTAGAACTGGGCTGGTAAACTTGGACGCTAGATTTGTAGGTGCCCTCTCAGCGATACGCAATCGCGTGTCATCTTTGAAACTTTTTTAATTATATGTGCTCTGTATGACTTCATTGCTAATTCTCGTGGCTCTCGAGCGCTTCAGCCCGCACTCCAAACCTTAAATTCCGTTGGAGAGGGTACAGTACCACCGAGTGCGCCCAACACAAGTTGTTCTTTGACAGATTTACAGGCTGAGCCTTTGATTTGTTGCCGTTTCCAGCTCTTGCATGGTTTCAAAGACCTAGGTCTCTTCAATAACCATCTGACCAGAGCTTCATTGTTCATGCCCATACACAAGACTCGGAGTTGACTCAGGTTCTGCGTCAACACAATGGCATCAATTCCCTCGACCTGGCATCTCCTATCTGAATATCCTTCGAAAAGGGTGCATGGATGCACTCAACAAGGGTGAAGCGTACTTTGTACACGAGCGTCAAGGCCCACAAGGTTCCTGGTAACGCACCAGGCGAACCCGAAGCGTATGCGCAGAGCGATGGATGATTGATTTCCATTCCTGTCACCACCTGGCTCATGTCCTTTGCTTAGAAACGGCAGTGCCACCCCAGTGCGCGGTGCTCATCAGGCTTCAAGTCACTTGCCTGGAGTCTCATGGGACTCGTGTTAGCACCGCGAAATATGACATTGCCTGAGTCGGGTATTTTGTTGACCTTGTCTCTCGAGCGACTCGGGGCTGGTATCGCAGAGGGTGAAAACGATCTTACACATTGACATTTCCGCGTCCATGGACTCAGAGTGGCACGGTTGCCGAAACGATGCTTGTTCGCCAGGTTCCGTTTGTGTTCAATGTGAGTTGGATGTGTCGTTTTTGAAGACCGTGTTCGGACTCACATTCACAGGATACTTCCATAGTAATGATGTGCAGTGCTGCACGTCGAAGGAACCGGTTCCAGGTCGCTCCACGGTCTGTGGGGAAGCTAAGGTGCATGCTTGATGAACGGTCGCAACGGCTGTATATTAGCGCATGTACTCTCGTCTCTGGAGACCTAGTGCATTGATGAGACTACGAGTACGTCTCCTGTTCTGCTTTAATCTTGACACTGTCTCCCACTTGAAGATCGGTTGACACTTTTGCTGCATCAAACTTGCAAGTCTCATGTCGGCTCCGAATCGTATTCGCACGGGTCCACAGACTGAAGGACAGGGGCTTCTACTGTACCCGTTGTGCACTTCGCAGACCGCATCCTGATCCTCTGTCAGGATGCAAATTCAGTCCCATACATGGTCTGATATCAGATACTGAGACTCAACGACGACATGCTTATCTGAAATGGTTGGAGGAGAAAGGAAATGGCACCATATGTTGCGTTCGGCCGTTGTACTATGCCATGGTTCTATCTTATCATCGTAACCGTCCTGTGCGTACCTACTAGTATCCAAACGGGTCCATGACACTCTGTACATTACATATCTGAATAATTAGTTCTGAGTATGTGCCAATGAAATATGAGATGAGTTCTACGGCAGGGAGATCGACGTAGATACGGTTAATTAGCTCGTATGGTGGCGTTCCCCAGCGGGAACTCAGATCTCAGAGCTCAACATTAGAATAACCCATGGGACGAGGTCAAGTGTAAAGAGGATATATGATGAGTGTGGGTGTGCGAACTGACACGCAAAGCAAATAAGGCGACACGTGTATGCAGAGCGACGGAGTAAATGATTGTACATCCTTCTTTCTGTCAACCTGATACTTGCCTCAGCATGTCTTCAAGGGTGCGGGTATGGAGGTAAAAATGCGTGATGTCGAGGCACGAAAGCCGAAAACCGCGAAGGTGCGAAATGAACCCAAGGAAGGTAGGGAACGGGTAACGTAGCTCCCCAATTAACTTCGAGAAAAGACTGGGGATTAAAGTATAGTGAATACGTGAGCGAGACCTTCGAGAGTGAGATACTGACAAGTAGCCTAGAGACGAGTGCAGCCCTCAATAGCGTTCACCGAAAGGAGAGTGGTGGTCGAGAAGATACACGATTGGTCACATTCCTCATAGAAAGCACATTGCAAGTGGCGGTGAAGAAGGGACGATTCGACGGGCATGCCAGTGGTGCGGGAGGTCCCGCTTACGACACTGCGGTGTCGCAAGATGACTAGTGGATTGTCAGCAGGAGATGGCAGTTAGGCAGGTCTGGAACGCGGAGAACAGCGAAAAAGTGGTCAAATTTAAGGCACGTAGCGATTGGGTACATGAAGTGGACATGAAATGAAGACCGCGAGCAGGTCCAGTAACTTTACTGCCTGCGTCTGGTCGCTCTTGACTGGAAAACGACTGCTCGACCCATTGAAACACGACAGATGGGGCACTGTTATCACCGTCAAATTCTCACCTGATGAACGCCACATTGCCACTGCTACCTAGCCTATTTCTTCATGTGTTTGGATTTATGTCTGCGGTGGATATCATTGCACTGGGAGATGATGGATGCACGGGAATATGCCCGTCTCCTTGGGGTTGGTATGATCAGCAACGTCGGTTTGCAGGTAACTCAGTACCTCAACTGCAGGTTGCTCCTCACGCATCTCGCTGAACCTATGTCGACGACATTGAATACCTGAGCGAGACCTTGGAAATGAAGATACGTACCGCTGTCTGTTAATGAGGCACTCGGCCTGTTGCATAACTTCCTCTGGTGCAGCTCTGCACACACGCATTAGAAACTCACTCCCAATAAGATCGCGTCCTATTCACCTCACGAGATTCATCGCCTAGAGGCCTCAGCCTCCTCCTCCCCACCTTCACCTCCCGTCCAACTACCATCGTAAGCCCACGAAACCTGCGGTTACACGTGCGCGTCAGCACCCCACAACTACACTCAAAAAAGGACAGACATATACCTCCCTCAGCCCTGGATCCACCACCCCCCTTTGCGTAAACCATGGATCTGGCCCGCCGCTCACGCTAAGATTGTTAAACAACTCCGACAGTGCTGCTTGCAATGTCTATGCGCACATGTCCGAGAGGTACCCGTCGTTGCGTTGGCCGGAAATGTAGAACGTGTGGGTGGATGGGGGTGTGGGTCGAGGACCATTGAATGGCTGAAGTGGAGGAAGAGCGCGGGTTGGGGGGTTGGTGAAGATGGGGATCGGGGATGCGTCGCCATCGGCGTCAACGCTGTGCAAACGCCGCCCTCTGGCATGTGGTTGGCCGGATTGGAGGTAGGGTTAGAACAGGCTGGCGAAGGATGTTTGGGTGAGGAGGGATTCGGCATCACTTGGAGGGCAAGCAGAGTATGGAGAGATGACACAATGGGGCCCCGAATTGGATTTGGGAACGGGCGAGGATGGTGGTTCAACATGCCAACAACAGTTCTCTCTGGATTCAAGGAACGGCCTGAGTTTTTACTCGTCCAAGGTGATTCCGCACATTGAAAGAGACAGGTTGTATGGCAACATCACGGTGACCATTAAACCGTTGGTTGGCCTGGGGGTAGTACCAAAACAATATCGAATAGATAGTGATTGGTAACGGTTTATCTGGGTATATCAGACCATAGCATAAACGAATATTAAAGGGAAGTTTGTGTCGAACCTGCCATAATTTTGTTTCAGGGCACATTCATATCAACCTATCTCAGAGAACTATAATAATCTATCTCTACTACCAATAAGAATAAATGTGGGACAAAAGGCATGACCTTTAGATAATGTGATATAGCTCGTACAGAG